>CALYCZ020000054.1:0-79060 GCA_944470555.2 Heterobilharzia americana | reverse complement strand
GACCCAGGTTTTCATTTCACCTTCAGTCATTACCCAGCATTAAAACAGATTCTAGCACAACATTGGGTTATTTCAACTTACTGAACATTGAAATAGTGGAGTGGTGTCAAAGCGGGAAAAAAGTAATCCACTAGGAATGAAAGCATAATTGGTGTGGGTTAAAAGAACTACTTAATTGTACTGACTCTGTGTACCCTTATTTAACTTGATATGGTTCATACATCACTGCTAGATGCGGAGTAATCATTGATCTCCAAGTTTGCCTCAGTAAACCAAGACGTCTTCTGACAGTAATCAATGTGGTTGTCTACTTCTTGATGATGATCAAAGTCTATGGATCAAGTCTCTAATGGAATCACTGAGTCAAGTAAAAGGACATCGAGGTTGTGCTTTGTCAGTTGGTTAATACATTGCATGTACTATTAGACAATAAGAATAGATAAAAACCAGTGATTGTCAGTTGCAAATCTGGCTAGCCACATCACAGTGATATAAAAACATCGGATGACCATTTCACTGATTTCGAGACAAGTTCTTCGGAAGTGTATCCGGACAGCTTCACCTCGTAGAGCTGAAATGTTCCTATGAAAAGCAGCTGACTAGCTATGGGAAATATCAGCATGGACAATGTTTAGTATAAAAACAAGCTGTGATCGACTATATATAATCTCAGCCTTTTACTCAGTGCCGAATAATTGCGATGCCATTTGGTCAATCATCAGTTATGGTTTATGCAAATTTACAAATTGATCATTTAATTTATGGGTTTAAGGTGTTTCTAAAATTTTCTGAATCAGATAACACAATGCTTTTGCAATAGGAAGACTACACACTGGTATTTGCAAAATGATAAATAGAACTTTTATACTCAGATCTGAACAAGAGGTACAATAATACAAACATAAACACGCTTTTTTGTAGAATTGCATTACTAACCACTGTGGTCTATTCAAGAATAACCAAGTGGATTGTGGTGATGCATGAATGTGTCACATGTTTATCTGAATACAAGATACAAGCCACACTGGGCAGACAAGCACGAAACTTATTCATCGGCTAGATGCTTACACTGGATAACCATTAGGGCGTCTGTTAAGCCCTCTGGCTAGAAATATATCAAGTCATCGTAGACAATTTCACATTCATTTGGTTTTTATCTTGCTCATAAACTTAATTCATTTCTTCAGCTAGAATAATTTGACAAATGTTAACTTGATGCTTCTTGACCCAATGTTCCAAAAAAGTAGGAATCCTTTTTCTCAAGGTCATTCTTTGATGTTAGTTGCTTCATGAAATTGTCAGATCTTGAAAATATTTGCCATTTCCTGCAGCAAATTTTTGACTGAATGTGGAGGCAGCTTAATGGGTGCGTAAATGATTTTAAAACATGTGGAATACAAATGGCAGCTATAGGATTTACTATATCAACTACAAGGACTCCAGTAATCCTCTTAATCCAACAATCTGATCATCAGATTGCACAGTGAACTTTTTTATGAACAACTAGCAGTAAGATGAAATGAATCATCTCATCATATACACAACGTACGACAGATATTTTACTATATAAAAGACCTTACAAACCTTGACACTTAGGGAGCTTAGAAGATTGCTAAAAATTCCTGAAAATGGCACAACACATAGATTGACAAGCGATTACTTAACACATGGATCACGGAATCATGTATAAAAATACCAAGTTAGTTTTTGAAATGAGAATCTAATAAATAACCACTGAGAATTAGATACACTCTACTAATATAGCAAACGATGAGTAGCAGTCAAATAATGCAGCATGATTTGAAGATGAAAATTGAAGAATAATTCACAAGGCGAATGGAAATTCTTCGATTCATTCAAGATGATCATGAACTGTAACTTACTGTGACTGACTCACTGCTTTGAGGTGCTTGTGAGAAAAGTGACAACAGATGGTAATTAGTCTTAAATATCCAGGCTATAACTATCTGTGATTTGAACATGGACAACCAGTTCAAAGACAAATATTTTTTTGATAGCTTCTGAGAATGTTAGATCTCTTTTCAAAAGTGTAGATAATGTGAAAAAGAAAATGAGTTATCCGTGATTCCTACCTGCAGTTCAACTTAAACTTTCTCCATTAAATATTGTTGAAACCCAGAAAGAAATTCCAGAGCAGTAATCACAAATTTACTCCTCCTGCATATGTAAAACGATTTCCACAGAAGACAGAGGATAATGATCACACAACATTATGACTTGATATAAGTGAGGAAATGTGAGTCACTGGATTCTAACTCTACAGACGAATAGCAACGTATTCACCACAAACACTGACATTCATAACCTTGACCACAAATGATGTCATGAATTCTAACCTCTGAGAATTCTTAAACTAGGTTAAAACAGCTGGCTAACATTTGGACGGAAAATCATCTTAAAATGGATTCCTTCCTCACAAGCTTCCCAATCGAATAACACTTTATTCTGTTTATATATATCAGGTTCCCTTTTAAAATGAACTTCAACACTTAATGTTTTCGCTTAAGTAGAAAGAAAAAAAAGATCATGAAGGTATCTATCACTTTTTCTTCTTTAAAAGTTTGGTAAATGTTTTCATCAAAATGTCAATCTACAGTTTAAATTAAATTATGTTACCGCTAACGGTATACACATACCCAAGTGTATTTTCAACTTTCTTTGATGAAGTTACTTATGTGTCACTATTGTTTGTGTTGGTTTCTGTTAGCTTTCTATCAAAATCTTACATGAGATTTCATTTCGTTATTGCTATTATCGTTAGTATTGTTTTCATTTGTGTGAACATCAGTCAACCTATTCAGTAAAAAATGAAGAGGAAGTTAACAGTTCACCTTTCAGATTGCAAGGAAGTGAGGAGAAACGGGATTACACGCAATAAAATAGATTAATTTATTACAGAGTTAACAGACCAAGGTATATTTGATAGCTGCTAAGAATTACAGCTTTTTTCACTGGTTTATAGTTTATTAATCCCTTTGCCAAAATTAAACTCAATGAAATGAAACTAGGAAGCGGCTGAAGCTGGTTCTTTTGGTTACACAATCATACATATAAATATATCGCTGAAATGGATGATTTCATATAGTCTACTCTTAAATGCTGGTTAAACTCTGGAGATAAAACTAGCAGTGCTACCAACAAACTAGGAGACTCAACATTGAGGTACAGTTTCTTAGATCCAATCGGTAGGAAATCCTGCACCTAGGTTTCGTGCGATTTTGCAGCAAGAAATCTATGTAACCTCCAGAGAACTGATGTAGGTTATGTCTCCTAATGCCACAGTCACAGATATTAGAACCTAGTTATATGGGTCGTGACTGACCTCCACTAGCTAAGGGTTGGATAAATTGATTAGTGAGTGGAGCGTGACCAGTTTCATGTTTTTTATTTCTAAGTGCTGAGCAGATTCTGTAGATCTCTTTGCAATGTGGCCACCAGGCGAGGAGACTCACCATCGCTGTGGACTTTGATTGATGTTAGCTGGCCGTAGAGAATTGATAGGAAGTCGTAGACCTAAATTTGGTTATTGTTAACACTCATAAGTAAGTTGTATCTGCATACCCATGGGATTCTATGAGATTGTAGGTGAATTTGTTGCAATAACCATTTGTCAACAAGGAAACATTTCCAAGAAAAGGCAAATGCTGGTGACGTAGACAACGAGTATACAAGTAACAATAACAACTTCCTGAAGAGAAAGTACGGGACCTCTGCAGTGCTACCATAGAAGATAGGTTTTTCAGAAACACCAGGTAAGTTCCCCAGTAAGGTTAGGATTAAGACGTAGCTCAAACCTCAAAACTAACTTAGAAACACAGTTTATCGCGCAATAGATCCCACTGAACTTATTAGACAGAATAACCCGATCTACTCAATACTTCCCAATGACTGGCAGGTTAAACTCATAGGCCAAAATGGTCAACTAGGACCAATTGAGCTATCTAAGCATAAAAACTTGACTAAATCGAAACTATTAGACTCCCACTATATAGGGAAAAGGGACAATATTTAACACTAACTGGTATATGTGAAAGGTAAGTGAATCTTTGTTGACCGAATAAGTATCTAACACACAACTAGAATGAATCTTCACCTGTTCCAGGTATGTGTAAACTTTTATAGCCCATCAGACAAAATTGTAAGGGATTGGAGATATAAAAATCAGGTTAGAAAGCCGTGTGATTATCTTGATTTGAGTATGAGGAATAGACTCTGCTAGAACCAGCATTCAGTAAATAACATACTTTCACAGGATGTAATATCACATAAACAAACGTAATACGAAATTTCAATATACGTCAGTACTTGGTTTTTATTCCTACATTTCTTATAAGGTTTTCATTTGTGGTTTTGTTGCATTTTTCAAAGTGATTTTTGATTAACTGTTCACAGGGAAATGAATATTCGAAGTATAAAGGATGCTGACTGACAGTTACAGAAAAAAGTATACGTCGTTCTAAGTAGCAGGAAAGAGCTGTGCTCGTGAATGTCTTGCCTACTTAGTGCATTGTGCATACAACATCCGGAGTTCTACAGCAGTAAGCATGTACATACATAAAAGTATGCTCCTGCTCATCAGCTGTGCCTTTCTTGAACCAATGAACAGAGTATCAGTGTGAGATATTATCTTCAAAAAACTGATATTAACCACTGACTAGGCTTTTAATCCCTCATCTGGTGCTTAATAAGCATCAGCGACTACTTTGTATTGATCTTCATCTGCCCCATACTCCATTAAAGCACTCTTCTTACAGGTAGAATATTACCAAGCCAACAAAATACAGTAATAAATAAAAACGAGGAGGATAATTTAAAAGTAGTTTTAATCCCACACTGACTTCATTTCGAAGACGACTAAAAACCAGGAAGTAATTTATGAACAGCTTTTTTGTCCTTGTGTGGGACTCCTCAGCAGTGCTCATCCGTGTCCCTATGAGGAAGTGAGTCGAAGAAAGTCAGGTACCACGGTGAGCGCGTTAAATGAAATTCAGCCAATTGGTTGGAGCTTAATGGTCCCCTATTTCTTGCTTCAGTCATTTCGGCAGAAACGTCATCCAGTATCATAGGTGGGTAACCACCTCATTCCCGACTTGACCTCACAACTCATTATTCAGCATCAGATCTTCGGAAAACTCATTTTGGGCAAATCACTGAGGAATTGAATACAATTTAACTGATGTTAGTCAGTAATGAAAATTCCTTCCAAATCAGTAAATCCTTACAAACCAACATATGAAGTTTTAAATCCAGGATGCCTACAAGAAAAGCAAATTGCAACATTTGCGTATTCTTAGGCAAAAATACATCTATAAGCCAAACCTTCCCTCTAAATGTTGCAGTTGATTTTTATCATTATTATGGTTAATATACAGTCAACACTTAGTTTCTGGGTCAGATATATCACACCTGGAATTTTGAATGTTAGATGTTGGAATCGTTAGTAGTAAATACTTTTAAGACTCCATATGAATCTGGTTCTAAAGATATAAGAAGTAAAACAGAATAATTGGTTTCAGTCAAACTGAAATTCATGACCAAATTACTTTAGCTCCCAAAATATTTGTCGAACAAATTTATCAGTCTGTCTATGTTGGATCGATGAATGGATGGATTTAACCGATAGATAGGACCGCTCGTTTCAGTATTTTAACGCATGATCACCAAGAAAGATGACAGATTAAAATACAATCTCGAGGAAATATAGAATTCCATAAAGACTAAAGAGTCACTTGATTTCTCATTCAAAGACTACCAGAGAAACGCAAGATTTCCAGCTGACTGGAGTGAATCAAGTAGATTTATCGGTCAATACAGAATAAAAAGTTTTGTGTAGTCTTGTTATTAGTGTTGGCTAAACATTTTGTGGATAAAGTTCTTCAGTATAGGTAACAGGTGTTACGACCTAGCACATTTATTAAGCTTTTTAGATTTTGAATAGTTAATAATATATATTCGGTTCTATATCGAAGCGGAAGTTTTCTCAAGATAGCAAGCATTAATTTTAAAAAAGGGTAGGTTCTCAATGAACTCCTTAAAAGCAGTCATTTCTCCCCGATCCTTTTGACTAAATGGGTGCGTATTATCATGCAGGATTTATTGAAGGTCAACCTAAATTACATAACGCTAACTAAAGCGCACTTTTATCTTGAATCAGATTCTTGTTATGCTGTGACTAGCAATGCAATCAAAAACATTCATTTCTTCCGATTTGGGTTTCATCAGTAGGATGTATCTGAGTCTCATCAACAACTGGTTTCCATAATAACCAGTAGTTGAATGAATAACTCCCTGGCGCTTGAAACTATAAGCGCCAAATGTCAGTCTCAGCATATACATTGAAACATGTAGGTAAATCCAGCGAATCAGTCCCTTGTGTGGATAAATGTGCGTCTTGAATTTCAGTGATGGTTACTGTCGAAAATATATAACCAGGGTCTAAAGGCAGCCAATGTTGAGGCATGTGAAGAAGGAGCCCATATAACAAAGGAGAATGATCACTTCAGTCCTCTAGCCAATAATGAGATACATCAAACAGACAAGTTATGTGATTTAATAGGCAAATAATGAGGATGGTAAACAGAATTCAGTCAGCATTCAGAACTAGACAATAGAGCAGTGGTTATCCGATAGCAAACTGATCAATATTGATTGAAGTATTTCAGGCATAAATCTTTGGAATGTACTAGATACCCAGCTATCAGTCAGAAAATAAGTATATTGCTCACTAAACTGTCTCAGTCTACTCTATATCTGTGATTTTAAAAAATGTTGCATGTCTTTAAAACATACACCACGCTTGATGGTACATCCAGAAAGTAATTGCTGATGTTACACTAAGATTTTTGAAAGGATGGTGAAAAGGTAATAATCAAGGTGGCAACTTATTAAGCACAGTGATGAGCAGAAATAAATGAAACCAGATTAGGATTGATGGTAACTATTGATATCTTGATAAAGATTTAACATTTGTCATTAAAATCACTGGCATGTACCATATAAGAAAATATACATCACTGTTGAGGATACCTATCTGACAAAACAAATACCACTAGAAATTAGACCAGTTGCAAACAATTTTCCCCAAGATTTTCACAACCTTACCACTCTTCATTTATCCTTTACCTCTTCACTTTGTCTAGTTTTGTTAACACAAGTTACTTCCAGTTTCTTTTGGTTGTACCCTCTTGTTCTGTCACCAATTATAAGAGTTTGACAGTTTTGTGCAGGGTTCTTTTCTACTTTTGTCTACTTGTTTATTCATCTGACAACTGTGGAGCATTTGTAAGTCGGTACACAGTGATTAAACTTACTTTTAGATAAACTATCATGTGCTAACCTGGAACCTAAGAGCCTCCAAGTTTGATCCTTCTAAATGCGGTCAAGAGTGATCACCACTGAAGAGAGCCAAGATACTGCAAAACAACTGCCTATGGTCCCGAGATTTCCTAAGGTTTACGAAATTTGCTGTCTTCGGAAGGAATTCGTTGTCTGATTTAAATTGTTGACTTTCTACGTTAATGTGTTGGACTTTTTAGTAAAGGATTTCATACTGATGCTTTCTTTGATGCTATTCTGAATTTTTGAAGGTAAGATCAATTACTCTCAGCTTTCAGTTATGTACTTCTGTGGCATAGAAGTAGTCAAGACCCCTAAGCCCAGAGAATCTCCTCGAATTAATTTGACTATTAAGAAAACTTGAACGAGAGATGATTGGGGCGGCTTTGTAGGATGCCTTCAGGCTAGGTTTCGTGGTCACTGGCCTTCATCAGCAGAGCATATCTGTAACCTCAGGAAAAATTATTTTCCTTTGCAGATATGAACTTCCTTCATACATTATCGAAAAAAAGATGACCAGAATTTGCAGAAATAGAAAATGTTCGGAAGTGGGTTGTGGGATAAAAGTTGACAAGACTTTCGAACCTAAGTTCCTGACAGCAGCCTGCTCTTTAAGTGTGTTTACTCGTGACCAAGCAAAGTGATAAGATACTTTGGTAAATAGATTTATCCATTACTTTAGTGGGAAAATACAAGTGGTTTCAAAAAATGTTCAGATCTGATAACAAGTTATAGTATAACCAACGAGTTTTATATAAGCTATTTAACGGTGTGTTCAAGCCACAGATTAGTGTAAATCTATAACAAAATGGTACCTTCTGGCTTGTTCTATGTCTGAAGCTTTCCTTTTGAGAACTTGGCATCGTTAAGTAGACTTTCAGTTTCATTGTCAACGAATTAACAGAAGCGGGAATGCATAGAATGAACACAATTTTGCTTCACATCCTTCCTGATAGATTTTGATCAAAAACGTGATATATAAATAGTCAAAAAAAAAATCAAAAGTAGACCTATAGTCGAAAATCCGTTTGTGAACATGTGTCGAAATTGCGTATCTGGAGCTTCAAATAAAGACACTGTAGTGTAGTCTCCCAGTAAAAATTGGGTGCTATGACAGAACGTAAATGTAGTTTAGTTGATTTATGAGAAGTGTTACACAATGAAACAGCATTATTTACTGGATTACGTTTCGGACACATTTGTTGTCGATATTCATATCAAGAAAAATCCACATTTTTGACACATGATTCATCTAGTTCTCATTCTCTCGCCTCCTCGGTGATATAAATAGTACAATTTCCCATATATCGGCATCAGATGCTGACTTATGGCAATCCTACTTATTTGGTATTGATTCGATAAACAAAGATTCGGTTGGCTATCTCTCCTTTACCAAACTAAGTTATTTTCAAGGATTATCACTCTGCATGCATGCATAGCTATAGTCAAGCTTTAACTCTATGGGATTTACTAATCTTGATCTAGCTAAGGTTTTCTACTCAGTCAATATGACTGATCTGGTTGACTACTTTGACCTATGTACTTGACATTAGTTCTCATTGCAAGGGATTTGTCAAGCTGAATTATTTTGACCATTGACTCAATAGGATCTTTGAAGCTATGAAGGATGTTTCTATTCTAAGTAAGTTTGTAGATACGAAAGCCACTCTAATTCTAGCCTTATTGAGAATCGTCCATAATAGCACTGAGGTGCCTTTCTTGTATGCTAACAACGTAGAAGTTTAGTATTATTTCCTCCTAGTTTTGCTGTTAATATTATTAATTTTTATTGTTATCATTATTATTACTACTATAACACAGGTGATATATATATATATATATATATATATATATATATATATATATATATATATATATATATATATATATATATATATATATATATATATATATAGCATCAACATCTCATTTCATCAGAAGAAGCCAGTCGGCCACCTTTGGGAAAATACTTATCGATCACATCTGTCTGCCACCCATTCCTTCTTAAATGACAATTAAAGCTTTTTGTATAAAATCCCTTAACAAGTAAACATGTGATCAGATTTTTCAAAATATATAGCTCAAATAAATCACATTTTCCAGATAATCTACGTCTTCTAAATACTTCATCCAAATTCATAAAAGGGACTGATTGTTTCAAATTAAAGCTTTGACTGGGATGTTGTTATCTGACAATCGATCAACCGTACATAAACTAATGTTCGTGAGTACCGCGATCATCATAAACTTACTTTCCACATAAGTATTGACAACAAACGATAAATGAAAAGAGATGTTTAGTTAGTTAAAAAAATTTTCAGGAGAAAAGTCAATCTTGCAGCATAAATCAGAGGAAAACGTGTTTGGCCGGAATTAGATAATCTACGGACTCTGAGTACATAGCTGGTAACCAGCATATAGAAGACGCAAGATGGATGTGGACCATATGCAGATGTGACTCATTAAAGTAAACCGTAAAATACTGTGAGCATCTACTTTATGAAGTCATTTCGATACTTCTGAATTTATTACAAACTGGATTGTATTTTGATATTTTAAAGCTTCATGAGGAAACCTTCCAACTCAGGGAACGCAACATTGTTGAAACTTCTCCCAGGTTGGAAATATACTGTATGACATATAGTATTTTTTAATAATGTAGTACAAGAAGTTAACTTTTTGTTACTGGACTTCATGCTTTGGAACTGCTTAAGGAAGATTTGTGTGACCAACTGCTCGAAAAGATGGAAACAAGTAAACTGATAATGAGAACCAATGAGACAGATAAATAGTGTAACTTTCTGGAGGACGAAACCGGTATGAACGATACTTATTTTCCCCTCAACAAACTAATACGACCACTATCTTTCTTGAGGGAGTTAATGAGAAATGGTGTTGAGTGCCCTATTCCTATATGTATGCTATGAAATATGTTCCCAGATGCCCTCATCATTTGTAGATCTGATATTTAAAATTTTTGTGTGAACTGGGCAATTATACTATTAAATAGTATAGAAATCTCATATGTAGAGTCAAACAACTACATCATATTGCACTTGAGCCGGATAAGAGAGAGGGGAACAAGAGCACTGATTGATCAGTAAAGAGACATTAATGTGCTCATCATTTTCAGGATGCTGAAAGTGGATTTTAACTGGTGAATAACTGTCTGCTTTCAGTCAAATTAATTTCACTGAAATCTAACACCAAGTGCTGTGCATTGAAAGCTCATCTGCTAACTGCAATCAGTCGGTCTTGATGAGTTGTATACTATTTCATTCGATATTAATCATTTTCATGTAGCTTCTCAGTGTGATTCGTCAATGTTTCCAATGCGAGTATGGTTTGCAGATCACTGCAGATACTCTTTAGAGGTAAAGAGAATACTAACCGTTTCATGTGAACTCTAGACGGATGATTTCATCCTTTCAGAACAGGTTTCAGTTTAAAGTGAGTCGGTCAACAACTAATGAGTTTCTTATCATTTTCAAACGAAACTTCAACACAATTCTGACTCTATATCGTTTATTTGCTGATATCATGATTCATCATCATTCCTATATAGAAGTTACTAATATCGGTGTAACCGAAGCAAACATTTAATCATTTCTGATGTACAAATAAGAAAGGTAGATGAGAATCACAGAGATTCAGTGCTCTTTAGTGATATTCTTCGAGATAGATTTCCTGAGGTTCTAATGAGAAGTCGTGACCTATAGAGTCAAATAAGTTGGGTGGTGGTCACGCTATATCGCGAATCAACAGAAGTAGGAAAAGCAGACCGCTAGATGATGACGCAGTGACTCAATGGTAACATGATGACCTTGACATCTGAAGGTCTTGGGTTCGATCACTGGTGAGGTTATAACTGCACACTGCTAAGGAGTCCCATACTAAGACAAAACAGTTATTCAGCGCTCCCAGGTTTTCAGTGGTTCTCCAAATAATGTCAATCCGTGATGAATGCTAATCTGAAATCATTTAAAGAATTTATGGGGCTGCAGCAAACCTTATTTCATGTTTCCGAAATCTCAGTGGAAACTAATTAGTAAACTGTCCACAGTAGCTACTAAAGTAAGTGACTTAGCACCATAACATCAAGGACTTATTATCCGCTCACTGCATGCAGACCACCTGCCTGAAGTCCCTGAGATAATAAGAGCCAATAGTTGGAAACCCTTGATGATATGACTTAGAATCGGTCACAATGGCGGAGAAGCATTCACTGTTTGACATCCGCTGTCGTTTGGCCATTTCGGCTCAGCTTCACTTTTCAACATTTTTCTCCTTCCATACACTTTCATCTAGCTTACTGTCACTCTTTTGTATTCAACTGATCCAGTGATGTTGCTGTATAGTGTGACAACTTGAACCGACGCAGTTCCATACGAGGTTCTAAATGAATCTATTCGTCTTCTCTTGTAAACAGAACAGAAGGAAGTCTTCCATTTAATTTTCGTGACCATTGAAGCACCTAAGAAATGAATATCTTTAAATTTGAAGGAACGTTGTCAGTCTCGTATATGTTTATCTTAATGTCATTCAACACAAGAGCTAAGAACGCTATCGTAAGCTGTTAAGGAATTAAATCAACCTTCTGAGGCTTAGACTGCTTAAAATTTCACACGGGCACAAAATTCTTATATTCACCTTCTTAATTACTAACTAAAAATGCTTCATGCTAAACACAATGTGATATAGTTTTACTTTGACTGTCTTTTGTCAATAGGCCTTGTTGATTTCCACAGCATTTTATTAATTGTTATTCGATGATAGAAAAATTACATGCATAAAGAAGGAGAAGAGACTACGAGTAACTTTTTTAAACCGTTTGGTTGTAAAAATATCATTGAATTTACATCTCTTGAACAGTATCAGCTTCGTGATGGTCACAAGAACATTTTGCTGGTGAGTACGAAATGAGCACGAAACTTCGGTTCGGCCTCGTTACTTATTAACATTTAATGTTTACAGTGGTATTTATTTTTTTCATTTTAATCATTTACTTTCCAATGATTACTCTGAGTACAGGAAGATGATCGCTGTCTGAATGACACAATGGTAACATCTTTAAACTAGGTGATAAGGATTCAAATATTTCAGGTAGCATCAGCTTCCTTGAGGTTGCAGACACCCTGCTGACAAGTGTTAAAAAGCACTATACCTAGATCCACAGCTTTCTACTATTTTGTCACAAATACTTAACACTAATCAGGGCTGAGCACCATTGCATCCTTCCAGCTTGGTCACCAAATCGCAAAACTATCGGTAGAATTAAACTCATATTTCGGACTTAACAGTTACACACTTGCAACTCTTCAGTCACCCGTGGTCAGTGTATTTCATTTAAACTAATATCATATACCAGGCTTACTATGACTCTCAGGAAACTTAAACAAAACAGATAGGCTAGTCACGAACTAAGGAAATGAGTGAATCAAAACTTCAACTAAGTATAATGCAGTAATTATTGATGAATGATGCAAGTGTCAACTTCTTATAATATTATATGAACTGGTCGCAGGAGAGTGGCCAGACTGCTGAGTACTGACCAAATTTTATTGATAGTGATCACCGATAAAGGAAACTTGCAACAGTGGTGCATTTTAGCTGATTGCAGGTGTCTGGACGGAACCGGCAGCAAGCCTTGATTGGATTGGGTTTTATAGTATTTGGTGCTTGTCAGAAGGGCCCATCTGCGGTCTCTACGAAAGATATGTTTGCTTAAATACCTGGACCCATGTCACCTAAACCTGCAGTCAGAGACGTTGTCACTGTTCTATCGTGCCTTTAATCAACCCCTGCACTACTGGATTCCATTCCTTGACTGCTCACTAAGAGTTAACCCATCACATGGTGACTTGTCTTGATGTTCTTCTGCATCGACCAAAATATTTTTAAAGCTAAGTGGGCTGTATTTAGACCGTAGGCTCACTCAACTAACAGGCAGTCACACCTTCTGGACCCCGATTTTACGCATTTATCAGCATCCAGTTAATTTTTTCGAAAAACATGTAGAATAGGAGGAAAACACCAGGAAAATTTATTTCTCACATGTTAGTATTCTCCAAAGTAAACATAAACACTACTCATTTATTGTGGGTAACTGAAGTGTTGTAAAAGCCTTTGGTCATTTGAAAAGCACTTTTAAAGTTGTCCGATTTAGTATCGCAGCAACCGGATGTTACTAAATCATTCTTATATTGTAGGGATGACGAACCAGCTGACAAGTAGATAGGTCTCGAAAGACAGTCTGAAAGTACGATAGATTCAAGTTGGTCAAGTGTAAGGATAAAATTAGGATACTATGGAAGAATATGATCCTACATTCAACTGTTTATTTGATATGTACACACGGATACAGTATTATCTCCTGGATGACATTTCGAGCAGAATTTATTGCTCATATTCATATCAAAGTAACCATACCAATTTCAAACTTCTTTTATATTATCCAACAGTTTTTCATTCATTTATTTTATTAGTAGCAAAATTTTTCCTGATATCTGCAACATTTGGTGAATCATTCCTGTTACATGCTTTAGGTGCTGATCTAATGAACAAAGATTCTGTGATTAATCTCTCTCTCCAACTTGCTTTATTATTACCCTGTCCCACTCAATAGTGTGATAACGGGTCAGTGAATGCAAAGCGATAACCCAGTTTTCCTCTAAATTAATTATGTTAGTAGGATCTACCATCGCATGTTTCACTATTCTAACTGATATCGATCAGCTACTTTGATCTGTACACTTAAATTCACTGATGACATTGTATTTGATAGATAGATAGATAGATTAGGTTATTTCACTTACCTGACTCTACCGGATCTTTTAGCCTACAAACTTTTTCTCCGAGCGGGTTTGTGGGTTTAAATGCCGCTCTAATCCCAGCATTGCTAGGAGTTCTACTAATAAAATTCCCTATATGCCTGATTCACAAGTCAACACTACAGTGGATCTAAATTCTCACTTAGGCATGTTACAATTATTATTAACTGTATCACTCTTTCTCTTATCAGTCCTTATAAACCTTTTACTAAATTCTGGAGGTTAGTTATTCACAAGCAGTGTCTCTTAGATGTGTTTCTGACAGGCAGATTGACTTACTAGTCAAACTTCTAACCGGTTCACTGAAACGTTCTAGCAAGCCTACCTTGACACGTAAGTATACGGTGAGTCCAAGTATTAATTTGAATGTGTTGGTACTCTATAAACACTTGTATCTATGTTTCCATCGTCTCTCCTCTTGATTTTGCAATCCAATATAGGTAGTTCTTCTTCTTTTCCTAATTCACAATTGAACTGGATTGTATCTGTTATCGAGTTAGTTTGTGGGGAAAATCTTCAGACATGTTAAGATTTCAATACAGTGAATATGTCTGTCATCTACATATTGCCACCATACTTTTGTGATGGGTTAGAATATTCATAGGGTCATTTGTTCCCAACTTTACATGAATATATCTGTTACGATCATGGATATTGGAGATTACATAGCTTCTCATTCTGTTTATTGATCTGCTTTGTCTAAAAATTTGAAAACAGTGGAAGTTAAACAATTGTATTCTTAGTATAATTTTTGCAATCTAAACTTCAGTTCTATTACCGAGTTCTTATTCATATCAAAGTGATATGATATGAATATGAGCAATAAGTTCTACTCGAAACTACACTCAAATAATACTGTATCATTGAGTTTCCGTTCGAGATATTAAGTAAAAATGTAATCTGTAAGTAGTTCGTAAAAACCTGCATTAATAAGGGAGTGTGTTGTGGTTATTACTTATATCCATTCCACTTCCAATTGCTTTCATTGGGTATATCATTGTATCTGACCCGTTACATTGCATCTATTATTATTATTACCGTCATTATTATCATTACTATTATTATTATTATTATTATTATTATTATTATTATTATAACACAAACATGGTACAGCAAGGGCACCAAGAAATGCGCCACACAAAATAACATAACAATATTATGAAGACATAAAATGAGGGGAAGTGAATAGAAATAAAATGCAATAAGAATAGAATGATTAGAAAGGCAGTCCAATAAGATGCATTCAAAACAAAACATTCACTACTTTTCAGCAGCAGAAGATAGAAGAAGGAAGCTACAGCATGACCGCCACTGGTTTCCATTCTGAGCCATATCTGATGACATCTCAAGCCACTGAGTTGCGCACTCTCTAGTACCCGACCCATGCAGTCATGATGCACCAACAGATCCTAACCCTATACAACTATCCTTCATTCCATGGTGCCACGTCATACACTAACCACCCCTCCGCTCCTTCCATCCAGTCCAAGGGCTAGAAAACAATGAACGGTATGAAAGCCGTTGGGACATCATGCGAACATGTGTCCAAACCACCGAAGCCGGTATTTTCAGATGGCTTCACTTACTGAATGACGAACGTCATCATACACAAACAGACACTATAGCACTTCAGAATGAGTTATATGGTGTTGCCACTGGATATGAGGAATCCTACGGAAACCACAATGGTCGAACACACAGAGTCGTCGCACATCCTCAGCTCGGAGAAGACAGGTTTCACATGTAGAGGGCAGAACTACTAGCATTGAAGCGTTCTAAACCTGACCTTTTTCAATCAGACTAACATCATGACGGCACCAAAGGTGGGCTAGATTGACGTATGTCACTCTGGCTTCCTATATGCGGTTTGAAATTTCACCACATACCTTCACCGGCATTCACACATCTACCCAGATACATGAACTTTCCGACTGCTTCCAACGGTACACCGTCAAGGATGAGCACATTCAGTGCATCTAGTGAATAACTTATTTTAAATTCATCAGTAAGAATCCTTTCCAGTGTTAAGTTCTCACTGCTGGTGAATACAAAAGCTACTGAACATTGACTAAAACGTCTTGTTCACATTACATACACCATTTCAGAATGATAACTTTGTTGATGGGAATTAATTCCTCCCACTATAGACTTTGGATCTGACAGTTAGCTGCAACTAGTAAGTGGTTAAAAAGTTATTTGCATGGGAAAAATGAAATGACAGTTAGTGAATGAGTTTTGACTCGTCTAATTGTTGCAAATTAAACATCTCTACAGTTCCTATTTCCTAAAATACTCATCAGTAAATTTATCGGAAACATCTACGCTTTTACTAAACAAATAGTATTTTTATTGTGAAACTAATAATTGGTAGTTGAGACGGTAACCAGAGAAGTATCGTTTACTCTCCTTTTTACAGGACGATTAGATTCACAAGTAAGGTAGAGGGTTACCGTGTTCTTCTTCAACTTCTTCAAAGTAGCGTTTAGCTCCTGAAACTAAAAAGTGTTACCTAATAGGCTACTTCTTCTGTAACACATATCTAGCTGCAACGAGGAATGTTGAGTTCAGGTTTTATGGAGAGCAATAGTGATGCTCATTGGGAAGCTGATGATGTGCCAAGCTGGTGGAATGTGCTCTCTGGGTTTAGCCATAGATTGTCAACGAATAACAGACTGATATAACCGAAGGCAGAATGAACGAATTTCGTTAGAAAGTCCTTCATGTGAGGCGCATGACTTCAGTAATTAGTCTTTTCAGCATCCGAAGATAAGTCTATAAATCAAGTAATTAGTGTGAAAATGGATCACGGAGAAACGCTATTGTTTACTGTTGAGAAGCAATCATATACTTATACACTATTCCTAAACTTTCTAAAATCGACTAACTGATATTCATCGAGAGTTAAGGACAGATCAATTTGTGACAAAAATTTCCAACCGATTATTTGCACTGGGTTATGATAAATATAGATTTTATTTTAATTTCAAGTAAAATTGTCCGTCTCAGAAATATTTGGAATCTATGAACAATGGTTTTATATGTCAGTACCGCATTGTTTTGCTGTAGCAAAGCATATCTAAGTAAGTAAATATGCTGGACAAGCTCTAAAGACTGCAGATTCTGTATTAACTCCCTCTAACTAATGTTCGCAGTTTGAAAAGTATCAAGAAAGCATTCATCTTAATGATTAGCTGCAGAATCTAGGACCCACGTTTCTTCCTATTTGGGACTCCTCAGTCAATGTACCTGCATCCCAGTGAGTAACGTTATTCTCGCTTAGACTCGAATCCAGTAGCCATCACTTCAAAAGCCAAACTCATGACCTGGATTTTACTACAGCATCACGAATATCCGGTAGTAATCAGGTATCCGCATAGCAGAGTATCTACCAACAGAGGTCGGGCAATTCGACCTTTTATAGCAACGGGAAATTATAAGTTTCAAACAACGACCAAGAAAGTACTTTGCGGTTGGAATTTCTTAGCAAGACTTCTACAAAATATGGATGTGAACTATTTCGTTTTTAGCATCCACTGAATATACACATCCATCTAACGCTAAACAATGTATGGACTCATGCCCATTTAGTTCGGCAGGCGATAATTTTGTCTAATATGATCATTGATACATTTTGACGACTTATGAGTTCAACAAAGTTTTGTTGCCTACCTAATGGCCATGAATTTGCTTTCAAGCTATTTTTAGTGATCTGCTGTAAAATATGAATGAAATTAATAACTATCCAAAAAGTAACCATTGTCATCCTCTTAATTACATCTCACATTCCACTTAGGTTATGCGAAGTTCTCATGCTTCCTTAATAATTTGAAAGTTGCATATGAAATACCCAATGGGTTCCAGTACAAGTTCAAGAACAATATGAAACCGAGCAATCGAATAGAAGATTAATACAGTTCATATTGTCCAAACAGGACACTGAACATTTTACCCTAAGAAAGATAATCTTTGACAACTCTAACTCAAAGTCAATAGGGTCAATATGGATTCACATAAAGAAATATAGGCAAAAGCCTTATAGCGTTTTGCTTAACTAGTGTACATTATACATAACGAATTGTTCACCAGGGGGTGATGTTGTGACCGTCTATAGCTTATTAATCTGCAGTAGACTAAACCTATCAATCAAGTTTCCAACATGGCTGTTGAACTCACGAACGCGAAACTGTAGTGCATTGTATTATCAGTATGATAAGTTAAAAGCCAAACATCAGGAAGCCTAACCTGACTTAGGTTTTGTGTCTATTCACACTCTACGGTAGCAGGTATTGATTTCTTCCAAAACTCAAGCCTTCGTCACTGATTGTTGAAATCCGGCATTAAAGACGGTGAAAAAGAATAGAGAACGCCGGCTTCAAAACTACTGAACCATGATATCGAGATGAAATGTCTTCAAACAGACCAGTTGTTATTCATGATTTCATTTTTTCGTATCCTATTCTCCTACTTGTGACTTTTTCAACTTCAGCTACAAAATATATTTGATTATTTCCCATATAAAGAGAAGTATGATTGCTGATAAATTACTCCTACACCTTTCTTTTATATTTCACTGAATAACAGTTTAGGTTCATAGAAGTAAGAACAAGCATTTTTTAAGGGTGAAATGAGCCTACTCTATTTTGAGTTTTCTTTTCAGTCGCTAACAGTCAAAACATTAAGCAGGTTAAATGAATTCAGAATATACATTTTGTGGAGTTGAACTGAGCATAAAATCGGTAGCTTAACGAAGCAACAGGAGAATACACAATGTTATAAAAGTCACAAGTGATGAGGAAACACAAGACGTTGATCTGAAGAGAATTGGAGATAAGATTCAATAATTTTCAGCAGCTGATTTACAGTAAAAATGCATCAAACAGGAAAATACAGGTAGGATATTGATAAATATTGCACAAGGAGATGAACAGAAATACGACTGAGCTAACATTAGTGGTTGAAAAAAATCTATATACTTAAGTCAATATATACACTACTTGGTCACTGGAGAGTAACAAGTTTCATGTTATCTAGTCCTGAGTCCCCAGTGGATTCTATCGATCACTTCGCAGCGTGACCCTTAAACTAGGAGAATCACCACCGACATGCTCTCTGATAGACGTTAGTCAAAGTAGGTAGTATAAAATTAGCTACTCCCCAGTGAATTAAGCAGTGTGTCAAACCAAATTTAGAAGGAAGTCAATGGCGGCTGGAATGGCTTAGTCGTAACTTCTCGAACTCAAACACCGGGTGCCACGGGTTCGAATCTCTTGGAAGAGGGGGGTCATTAATTCCGTTTAGTTTGGAGATAAACCTCATCGACTAGTACTAACAAGCACGAAAAGTAGGTTAAGGGCTTCCTGCTCTCATCCAATTACTGTAAGACATATGTTTGCCAGTACAAAATTAGCTTAACCGTACTGTATTTTGGTATATTTAGGCTGGGTCGAAATCGCATAACTCCGATGAACTTCATAAAACGAAGTGAGTTTGAATCTTTGGCTTATTGAGAATTTCATAAAATTAGTCTCCTTTATAAATTATTGTGAAGCAAGAACAACAAACACTATAGTGTGAACTGAATTCATTTTGTTTGCTATAAATTTTCCACTTACGCAGTCGGTGCTGAATGCAGGTAATTCGATTGCACGATGGTAAAATCGACATTAAATAAGTTTTTCATGTCTACAAATTATTATATGTAATAATTGTAAAAGCAGTTTATATACCCATCTTGTGTTTCTAGTCGACTTAAATTTTGATGACTATGCTTTTGAAGCAGTGAAGACTCTTGAGTCTTAGACATTCTCGAATTCATTAGGAAAAGTTCATGGAAGAAATCTATGTGCCCTTCTAATCAACTCACTTTGATGATTTTGTGCATTTGTGGATATAGTTAGCCATGATTTGGATGGGCACTCGTCTCCGTTTTCTACCGAGAAGAAACAGCTTTTTTGCGTCATACGCGCAAACAAGTTTAACAGTTGTATACGTTTTGACAGGAATAAGTTTTAGCCTCTAAGTCACTCATTTTGTGAAAATTGGCTTTCTATGGAGACTGTAATCTACTGAATACTGTGTAAAGGGAGACATAGAACCCTACTTTCGCCAAAATTTAATATCTCAATGTCTTCAGTGGATATACAGGGAACAGAACTAAATTATTTCACGGCAAAGTTGAATTTAATCTTCTGTTTACAGAATTATGTCATTGTGCTAGTCACTAAAAGGTTATTAATAGAATTATGTTGCTTTCATTGTGAAGCAGCCCTCAATGTGCTGACTGCGGTGTCACTTAATCATCATTCACTATCATATGGGTTGAGTACGACATTATTATCAAAATGTCACAGAGGGCTGGAAGATAACTGAACAGCCTACATATAAATGAGTAAATTACAAGTGCTAATTATCTTTTGCCTAGATTTTGTCAAATAAAACATCAGTTAGGCTAATGAGATTATTCTAGGCACAAATAGTATGTGAAAGAGGTTGAGTAAACCGTAGCCTGATAGGCACTGAAGTGTTCTAGAATATCTCATTTTATGAAAACAGAGAATTCTCTAATTGACTTGCTGTAGCTAGCAGTGGGATCCAGGATGCGCGTTTCCCCCCATTTGGCACTCAGCAGGATATATATGCACCCCACTGAGTGATGTTCTTCCCATTGGGACTCAAACCTCGCACCCACAACTTCAAACGCGAAAGCGTCATCCACTGGGCCAGTTGACTAGTCCCGAATTGGAGAAAATGCACGTCCTGAATTCCACTGTTAACCATAACCAATTCCCGACAATATCGAGGCATCCGCATATGTTATCAACTAGATACAGTATAGCGACGGAGAATCACAAGTATCAATAAATAATAGTGAATGATTTATTTCAGCAGTACTTGAAAAGAGGGTCGAATGGATTATTTTCATGATAAATGATAACTGATCAAGAAAAGAACACCGGACACGTGTTCCATCTAGATTTTTGCTGAATTTCAATATTACATATCTTAAACTATTTATTTACAGTTCAACCTAGAATCTTGAAGTCCTACATTAGTCAAAAAATTGTAAAAATTACAGTCAATGATGAAATAAAGATTACTAATTTTTGAAAAGGTATTCATCGGTGAAATTTGAGATTCCTATGATTTAGACTGGCAGTTAATCGTTGTTATTTATTTATACAATACCCCAGTTTGGTGTAGTAACTTTCTTCATTAGATGAACAACCATCTTGAAAATTATTTCAGAATTACGTAGCCAGTAGTGACATTTTGCAATGCTAAATGTTTCTTTCGCGTATGGAGCATATTCATCACAGCATTACAGAAGAAGAACAAATGCTTCAGTGGAGTGACTTTTTTAGTAGATCTCGTTCTTGAAGTTGTACAAACGCGAATGTATACACTTTTTCTGTTGGTATTTGGTATTCTTTTGTCAAATATGTCAATAAAAATAGGAGTATGAATACCTAAGCTGTCATTTTAATATTGACATAACCAAAACTGTGATGAATGGAGATATATAAAAATTAGCAATTTTGGATAAGAAACTGTGTTACATGTCAAAATATCCGAATGATTAAGTGTGATCAGCAAGACTACAGAGAAAAGAGTGCATATATCACTCCACCTGCTACTGTAGAGTAAGGTACATACGTGTAGATTACTTAACGCTGATGCTAACACCTTCTGGTATGGGTCAGTAAGGGTCAATACAGGTCAATTAACAGCTCCATATTACCTTATTCGATTGTCAATGGACACAATTCCAGAAGATTCGTTTGTACTAGTCTACAAAGTGCAATGTAATCTTCCGAAGTGTGTGCATGTAAAAGTGTTTACGTTACATTGCTGAAGCTTTGGCAATACAATTATCGAAACCAGAATTGTGTATTCAGGAGCGACTTTGACATTCCTTGTCATTCATTATTCAGTTCTCAATTCTTAAACTTTTAGTTCACATAGCTTACGGAATCACCATTTCTACATTATTTTCACGGTCACAAACTACTAACAATTATTGATTAACAAATGTTCACATTTTAATGTGCACTAAATCTGTTGAAGCTTAATATCCAGGAAAATAAATTTATTCACTAAAGTCTACTCTTTTATGACCCAATCGGAGTATTAAAATAATTAAAAAGTGACCAAGATTAAAGAAAGAGGTGGTTTCAAAGACTGTAGATTAAAACAATGAAGGTGGAAAAAGTTATGTAATTTTGTTTTACCTACATCTGGATGTTAGAGTTTTGGAAATGCAAATAATGCGAAAACAAATTACCTTTGGGACGTCTCCTTCAACTTACAACTGACCTTAAATCAAGAAGTTTTCACAATAGTGTGATCAATGTTGACATTAGAATCGTACATACCTCGTTATAACCAGGCGGACTAGTATTCTTAAACCCTTCTGACGAACATCTGAGTCTAATGACCAGCGTGCGTGGCTGCATGACAGGAGCTGAATTAATATATTTAAATAGAATTGAGTAAATGCAAAAGTTGGTGCTTCAAGCTATTAGAAAACAATGAGTGACAGATGAATACTAACTTTAACGTAGATGCAAGGAATGCTCATCTGAGACAGTTCGATAGCCTCCTATTTACAGTTTTAGCCACATAGTCACTCTTAAAATTAGATTCTTATGAAGCATCTTTTCCAGACACAGGGTTAGCACTTTCTTGTGAGCTTTTGACTCCATATTTTTGATAATGAAACGCGATGGGAATCTGTTTTTAATCAGGTTTTTTTCTCGGGATAAACAGATTTTCTGAATACCAAGAGATATGATTTGACTTCGTTTGAAACTTTCGGGAGACCTAGCTATAAAAGTTCATCAGCTGATATTTTTGCAAGTCTTTTATAAACTGATCCCTTTAACCTTCCATCAGTTTTTCTTGTCACTTTCACGTCAGGCAAAGGAATCTTCGAACAATTTTTAACCGCAAGCATGAATCTAACTGTTGAATGGTTTCTACTATATCCCTAAAGCACGTGATTGAGGTCTCATTGATCATCAAAAATAGCAAAAGTATCGCCGACTTACCTTTTGTACAGTCGTGAATCACCAGTCATTTGTTTCAATGATCTTTCCTTTAAACTGGCCATGTTCCTGTCTATTAGCAAAAGTCCTAGTGGCAATTCCATAGAGATTCCATCATTATATCTATAAATCATATGATTGCATATAAATTGAAAGTTAGATCTCTTTCTAAGTAAAAATTACCTACGGCGGAAGCTCAGTATTACAACATTCAAACTGTTATCTTCACTGTATTTACATAGAGAAGAGACGGTTTAAGATAACTGAACACTGGCGAAAAGTGGCTTGACGTTAGGTGATATCATACATTAACGTTAACGTCTCTTATGCAGTTAAAAATTTTAAAAGTGTCGCGTAGAGAGTAGATAATAATCCATCTTAACAATCTCTGAAAGTTTGACCAACCGTTCTGCAATTTGATGATAAGGCGATTTGGAAATGCCAACAACAGAACGAAGAGTTAATCCAGTTTTGTGAGTTTTTGATGACCCTTACTGATACAGTATTGTCAAACTCCCTAGTTTGTTACTTTCACAGAGATAGCCGTTTGTTAGCTGATAGTTCTCTTAGCTATCTAAACGTAATATCAGTTGTCTTTCGAGTAAAAACCAGCAAACAGAGATCATGTGTTGTGATCTGTGGCATAAAAGTGCTGTGTTATGATAGGATATATTTCTGAACATAGTTGGCAGTTTGAAACCACACATTCTAACCCAGAGATTTTGATAGTGGGTTAATAGTTATTTAATAAATGGACAGTAGCATTACTAAACTGTAGTTGAACTAATGAGTGTTGCATTCAGACAAATTCATCTCACTGTTCAGAAGTGCAAATGAATCATTTTCCTGTTAAGTATATATTTATATCAACAGAGCCTTAGAAAATCATAAATTAAGTAGACCCTATCAATTCAATTTTCTGAGTTATAGATAAACAATGCATTGTATCAGAAAAGCAGGTAAACTTTCTTTCCATCACTCGCAACCAACCATTCCTTTAGGCAATAACACTGATATCGCTAGTCACAGGCAACTATTTCCTAGTCAATCTTTTTTCCACATGATTCACTGATTATCTGTCGTTTAAAGGCAAAGGGTTGGGCATTGCGTTCCATATGTAAAATTATCACATTGATGCTCTAGTCAGTTTAGCTGAAGTGTTGCTAACAGGGTGGAATATGAGCATCAGATTCTAGCACTAGTAATAATTAACCGAATACCATCATAACTTTCATCTGAAACATGTTTGGGGAGACTTTAAAGGCCAGCCTGGTAACTGCTATAATAACCAGTGGGGTTTCAGTAAAAGGTCCAATTGGTTATCTCAGAAGTTGCCTTTAAATTCACCCAAAGTCGTTCCATGTTTGTTAACACTGCATTTAAATTAGTATATCATACACAGCTTCGTAAAAACCGCTCACTGAGTATTACATTCTTGTGTTTGTAAGGCCTACCTCTTCAATCCTTAAGAAAACATACAATTATGATTCAGATATACTAAAAGCAAGCAACATATTGAAATAACATGAAAGAAATAAAAACTGAGTTCAATAAAAAATTAAGGCTTAGTAGAAACTTCAATTATTCGACGTTGCTTTTCGTAAACTTTCCTACGATAACTTTCTTACAACCGCCACCGTTTGTTAAATAACTGTACGTCTTTTACAAATTTATCAGGTAGTTTATCATGGCGGGAATCTAAGAAAGTTAATCTATGGTAGGCAGTATCGGAAGCTGACGAAAAGATACTGTCAAATGAACCACTTCAGTTACTGACCTTTAGTAAGCCTCAGTTCTATTACTTCAACAGATATATTACGGAATCAGTTTTGTAACAATAAACAAATAGGTACCACTAGACTTTAAGAAGCAGTAAAGACTAGGGTATCATCTCATTTCCCATATAATAAGTTGCAGTTAAAAACGGATGCTTATCGGTAGCATCAGATGATAGTTTTTTGGTTTCACAAATTGGTAGGAATTGGAGGACAATAAGTCATAAACTCTTATTCAAAAACTGACTAGTAATCTTATAAACATGGAGACCATAGCTGCTAAGAATGTCCTGGAAGAAGTTGAGCCCCGAGTCTGATTGAATCATTATAAGAATATGTTTGTATAGAAATTCTAGACACGCTAGGATTATATGGAAATATATTTTTATAATGAATATTAATCTACCTTTCATGAGGAAGAAGGATTCTCAATTTCATCCTGTGGCACAGCTGCTTTAAACACTTCTGATGACTCACAAAACGGAGCGTAACAGTTTTTCATCAAGTCATTATTTTGTAGTAATTTTAGTTGGTGTATTTCTGGACTAGAAACATTTTCTGAATATATACCAGTAAAATAGTAGTTAGCATAAGTATTACTTTGTGTTATTTTGCCAAGGAGTTGAAATACCTCTTACTGATAACTGAAATGATTGTATTGTCTTATTCTTCTCGACAAGTCTGTCTTGCTCTCCAGTGTCAACCATTATGAAAATCTGGAAATTCACACATGGAATAGGACAGGTAATGATGCTGTTAACATAAAGAAAAGCGGCTTCATTAGGAGTTCAGCAGACAGACTATAATAAGACTTCTTAAGGCAAGAGTTGACTGCAGAAAAAACTGACAAGCCTCCACTGGGAAAATGATCCCATGAAAAAAGGACCATAACCAACTACCTTAGAATTACCAGTCTGTTGTTATTTTAAAATTTGAAAGGCTTATCAAAATTAAAAATCATTACAAAAGCTCACTGTAAAGAAGATTTTAACTACACCGTATATGAATGTTCATCTCAGTTAGCATTGTGAATGTGTGTCTCCATAAAAAGTAAACTTTCCCGTTGTTTTAATTTCCATTACTCATTTCATTGTATACGGTAAGACAAAATAAATCCCTATCGCCTTTTTTCAACACGCTTCATTGTTCAGACTATATCCATAAGTAACAATATCGCTTCTTCAATGAACCTCATAAAGGTGTCTTATTATTATATATTATTTGTCCCTTGGGTTACTAATCGAACATAGAGCTTGAGTAGCACGTCTCCATTTCACTCTCTTCTCTGAAATCTTTTGAACCTCACTCCACGACAGCCCACAACCTCTCATTTCTTCCTCACACCATCCCCTCCATGTCACCCCCACCACGGACGCCCAACTCGTCGCTTCCCATGCGGGTTCCACTCGACCACCTGGCCTGACGCGTGATGTCCCCAGTCGGCCTTCTCAGTGTATGTCCAATCCATCTCCACTTCCTCCCACTGCATATTTCTTCAGCGATAGCCTCTTGCTTCGTTGCTTCCTTGCCACAGTTCCTTGTTGCTCATTACTACTATTCTGGCCATCTGATCTTCAGTAACGAGGCAGCGTAAGCAGTTGTTGATGAATGTCTGCAGTTGTTTGTTGGAAGTGCCTTTCGTAACGCACCAAGTCTGTGAACCATACAGAAGTACTGACTTGACGTTGGTGTTGGTGTTGGTGTTGAAAATCCGTATGTTGTTCCACATGCTGAGTGCAATGCAGAAGATCTGCACACTGGTTTCAGACTAATGAACGCCTGTCTTGCTTTTTCAATCCTGGTTGGCTTTGACGTCTTCATCTGTGCCGCCACCTGTAGTTGAAACAGTGCTACCTGGATAGGTGAATGAGGCTTCTTCCTTTAAGTTTCTCCCGTTGATGGCGATTGGAGTTTGTTGTGTTGTTGTTGTTGGTGGTGGTGGTGGTAGTGGTGGTGGTGGTGGTGGTGGTGGCTGGCTATCTTCATCACTTCTGTCTCCTCTGTGTTCATTTGAAGTCCCGTCTTCGCTGCCATGCCTTGCCCTGCCCTGCCCTGCCCTGCCTCTTCTGTCAACTTGTTAGTTTTCGCCTGTAGATCTTCAAGTTTGTTTGAAATCAGACACAAGTGATCGGTGAGTTCCAAATCTTCTAGGTTGTTTTCGGCGGTCCAGCCAGTGTGTCCCCCTCTTCTCACAGCTCCTCACTGTTTGTTTCATGATCCAGTCCAGTCGACCACAACACAATCAGGAATATCATGGGTGATAGTAGGCAACCTTGTTTCACTCCTGTCTTCACTTCAAAAGCATCACTGAGCTATCCCATTGTGAATTACTTGGCTGGCATGTGGCGTCTTCACATAGTTGTTGAATGAAATTGATAAAGGTTTGCGGTATTCGGAAGTGTGGAAGCAGTTTCCAAATTACTTGTTGGTGGACGCTGTCAAAGGCCTTCTCGAAGTCGATGAAGTTTAGGTAGAGGGCTGACTGCCATTCTATACTCTGTTCCATGATGATGCGTAGTGCAGAGTTGCAACTTGGTCGGCATATGATTTGTACTTCCTGAATCCAGCGAGCCAGCCTGTTCCGGTGGTAATTTTGAATCCAGTGCATCCTTTAGTCTCTCCAGGATGATGCGGCTTAATATTTTGCTTGATGTGGGTGGACAGGAGAGTGATTCCACGCCAGTTCTTGGAAAGACTTAGGTAGCCTTTCTTCAGGATTTTGGCAAGGTAGTCCTCCTTCCAATCGCCAGGTACATTCTCTTCCTTCCATACCTTCTGCAATAGTGGTGTAGGCATGTCCGCTGTTGTCTCTGAGCCTGCTCTCAGTGCTTCTGGCGGCATCCCGTCTGGTCCTGCTGCTTTCCCTCATTTCAGTAGCTGTATGGCGTTCAGCACTTCGACTTTCGTTGGAAGATTTGTGTTCACTTGTAGTTCTGTGTCTGCAGGTTGTATTTCTGGACGAGTTTCTGGTGGTGGTGGTGGTTGCTTTAAGAGTCTTTTGAAGTGGTCAGCCCATCGTTTCCTCTGTTTCTCCTCTTTGGTTATTAGATTTCCTTCATCGTCTTTTATTGGTCTCATCTGTGTTGATCTCTTTCCTACCCGACAGTAACCTGGTTATTTGATACAATGTTGTCAGGTGTCTGTCTCTCTTACCTGCAGCCTGTTCTGCTTCACTTGCCGATGTGTCGTGGAAGTGTCTTTTGTGTTTGCGCGCATCCTTCTTCACTTCTTTGTCCAGTGTTTTATGCATTGCACTCAGTTCCTCCTCTAATTGTGCATCCTTGCACTGTTTCATCTTCTACTTCACCATCCTCCTCTCACTCCTCTATCAGCTTCCATGTGATCCGTCGAGATCCATTCCTTGTCTTCTTTCTTCTTCTTCCTTCCTAATAAGGTTGTGAAGGTTTCTTTCCACATCTCTTTCAAAGACTTCCAGTGTTCTTCCACACAGGTTTCTTCAGGGATGTTGCTCGATATCTCCCATTTTGTCTTGATGGCTGGCTGCCGTGAAGATTTCCTTTGTAGTTTCATCCTTCAGTTTCCGAGTGTTGAACTTGAACTGTGTTCTATCACCAGCTTCCTTGAAGGCTTTCAACTTGTGCTTGAACAATCTGCCTCACCTCCAATCACCAAATCGTTGAATGCACAGAATTCTGCAAACAATTCTCCATTCTCGTTCATCACCTCACCGAGCGCTTCTCTACCCATCATGAGTTATCTTCCTGTGTTGTCTGCTCTCAGTTTGGCATTTATGTCGCCCATTAGAATTTTGATGTCGTCAACTGGGGTCTTGTCCAGTGCTGATTGCAGTTGTCTGTAGAATTCCTCCTTCTTCTCTTCATCTGCATTATTTGTAGGTGCATAGTGTAGCATTGTATGAATGTGACCTTCCTTCCTTCTTGAGTTGAATCTCTTGCTGTCATGATGCTGATCCTGGAGGAGATTGGTTCTCACTGCATGAGAGCCTGCGATGCTGTTGGGGACATACTGATAGCCACTCCAAATCCCAGTGTGCTCGTGGTTGTCGTCTGGGTAACAATTTGGAGTAGATAATTGACTGCCCAGTTGACAGTTTGGAGAGTCCACTCCCATTCCATCTGCTTTCGCAAATCCCAAGCACTTCAATATGATACCTTCTCATCTCGTTTGCAATCTGGGCTGCCTTACTGGGTTCAAACATCGTACGGACATTCCATGTCCCCACGTTTACTTTCGCTTTCATCGAGAGAAGACACATCGGCCAATTGGCTTCCCGAAGGCTTTCACCAACTGGCGTCATTTCGTCTCCGATTCCAGTGAGGAATAATTTTGTTTTTATTCTTTATATATTGTTTGTGCTTTGAAGTTTGTTTAGCAGTTAGATTTGTTTTCCGGGGTAGGGTTGCTAGCCGTGTGCCCAACCTTCCCTCTTTACCCGAGCTTAGGACGGGCTAGTAACTAGTGAACTGGTTGACCAGGCAAGGTTGTAAAGGTGCCTTACCTCATTAAATTCATACCTCATTAATTTCCTAACTGCTAGTTGAGTTCAATCAGAATCAAAAGTTATCTTGTACACACATATATGTTTTCAATAAGAATTCGGACCTTAGATACTGTCAAGATCTAAAAAGTTAAAAAATTCCATCTTCTTGTCTAAAGAATACTCTTTTGTTACCGTATAGTGGAGATGTTCTCCTTTACCTGGGTTTCTATGGGAAGCACTGAAGATGACGTTTAAACTGACTATGAGAACTCTATCTAGGAAAAGATTAACTAGTAAAGCGATAAAACGAATGGTAAATTCATCCTGGAACTACGATTTTTATATCATTCAAACTGTATGTTCGTGATTGCCAATTCGGCTTCCCACTTCGTTCATCAACCCTATGAAAAACTTTTTATCCACTAAGGTTATGATTTTGATACAAATTATGAGAATAAAAAATGGTCGCATTTCGTTATCGGTCACACAAATACTTGGTAATCACTCCTTTCAAAACTCCCGCCACTTGAAGTTCGTATATCAGTAGAATCACAAAAATCTGTACTTGTCAAACCTTTCGATAAAAAGTAGATTACTCTCACTTAAAGGTCATGTTTATCAAAACATGATCAAAGCTAAGTTCAGAAAATTTTGCTAACGACTTTATTCTAAATAATAATGTGAATAGAATTAGTTCTGATTTTTATTAAACTTTATTTACAACACACCGTTTAGCACTGTTTTAATTTGATACAAATTAACTGAGGTGTTACACTGACTGGCCAGCTGACAGTAACCAATGTCATGTTGTCTAGTGCTTGGTGATGACCGAGTCGTATTAATTAAGTCTACCATAACGGTGAAGTTTACCTAGTATTTGATAGTTCGAGGGACCTTGCAGGCAGCCTTGCTTCACCCAGGCTCCACTCTTTTAACGCCTGCCAGCAAAGTATATCTACAGCTTAGTTACTGAATAACTTATTAGTACAGTTTGTTAAGTTTGCGTAACTGAATATATCGATAAACCTAGATATGTTCTTCGGAAAATGTATTTTTCCCAGTTATTTGACCAGGCCTAGTTACGTTTGAAAACAGTTTGGATTTTTTAGGCATGAATGTAACATCTTGTCAATAGAAGGACACTACACCAGTGGTATTTTTGATAGTTAGAGAAAGCTTCCCCGATATCTAATTCTACTACTGTTTTTTTAAGAATTTCAATTATGAACTTCTGTGTGTTTCTTCTTTGCTTTAATAATCACCATGATACTAATTCCATCTACCGCATTATATAATCAGCCTTCTAAAAAAGACACTTAAATAGAGAAAAGTATAATCTGTCATATAGTCAGTTTACTGGTGCGTAAATTCAAAAAGACAAAAATGCTGAAACATTATACAATTTTGATTCACAAATGCAATCATAAAATGAAGGATTTATCTACTTATTTAAAAGCTGGTTCTGTCCTTTTTTCTTGAGACTACGTATACTAAATGGATGGTTTCTTTTTTGCATACAATAAGCAATGTTCAGTGTTGTAAGCATGAATATGTACACACGTTAGTTGTATTATTCTACATTTGTGTACATGTTTGTGTAGATTTGTATGTTAACAAAGCATTTAGGGTCCAGTCATTTAATCCATAGAATTTTTGATGAACCTTGACCCTAAATAAGCATCAAGAGAAATAAAATAATAGAAGATTGGAATCGTAGAAATCCTCTCCAATATGTAAGTTAGACTCTTTTGTGTTTTGCAGTGCTGACAAGATTAAAGTAAAAGTTTAGGGGGGAGGTATGCTACAGGATGAGTGCTGTATGGGCAAAAGCACCTTGACATAATTGTCCAGTCGGTAACAGTTGGTAAACATCAAAGAATTCATTTTCGGCAAATGTATACACGAGTAGATATGTACACAAATGCACATTCACAAATGTGCACAAGTCTTCAACGCACTAAACAGCACTTTGGGGAAAAGTGTAAAATTTCATCTGGTATCATGCAAATAATTGGGTAAGTTAGGTTCACACACACACACACATGCAAATAGGCACACATACAAAAGTAAACATACAGAAAACAGTATGTATTACATTATAGAGACATATAGAAAAGAATTTTATTGAAGTGTGGGAAAGAATAGATTGTTACCGGCATTGTAAAATCATAATCATTGTGATCGTGCTTGTTTTTGAGGTAATAACTAGGGAAATACTGTGGGTCAGTGTATGAACTTTGTGCAGTTGCAACAGCACCCTGTAAGCGCGTATAAGCATGTACATTTATGTGTGTGCGTGTATGTAAAGATGTGTAAACTTTGTGTTTCATTTACAAATCATCTTTAAGTACATATATGTACACACAAATAAGCACTCATCACATTGCATTCACACAATTCATGATGTTATATATGCACATATCAAAGAAACAAGGATATATATATAAATGAAATAGACATTTATCGTAGATAATAACTTTTCTAAACCTTTCAAAACATTTCATTCATTTATTTATTGTGAAAATCTATCATTTAGTGGAATAATTCAATTTTTTTCTCTAATTTTCAAATCTTGCACGTGAAGAAATAAATCGTGTAACATTTACTGCAGGCGAAATTCAATATGTTCAATAGATAGTAGTAATTAATGAGGAGAGATTTATTCATCCAATTTTAATAATGTTGTACAAATGTGCACTAAAAACATAAAATCATTCCAACAAGAATAAATATCAATTAGGTGATATATTTTGTGATTTCCCTCTGAAAGTCTCTTCAAACATTGACAAAAAGATATTTATATTCCCAAATTAAAAATTTTCCCACTGTATTGATAACTGAGTAATACAGCATAATACTCTACTCAAAAATAAAGTATATATTAATTTATGTAATTATTTCAAAAATGTCTGGAATTATACAGGATAATAATAAAAGTAATGAAATCCCGAAGAAGACTAAAGGTAAGTAATAGTCCTCCTCACAATAATTTCATCGCATAAATCTCCTTTTGCACCATCAATGACTTCGATTGTAATGAATATTCAATTAATGTTTCAGCTCCAACGGTTCCTAATCCCTTACATTTTCCAGTGGTAAATTTTCTTTAGGTTTTAAACACACTTTACTGATGACGGCCAACAGGGACGAAATCTAGGAAGGACTAGACTGTTGTCATGTAACACTAAAATAAGTCTTTTTTAACTCTTGCTACGGAGGCAGTATCCAATTATTTATGCAACTGTTCTATTCTTTAATAGGTGATAGGAATATGTTGTCTTCTAATTAATGTATCTATTTGAAACACATTCATATGCCTATGGATTTGAGTATTTTCCTTTCATATTTTCTTCTGCAATGCAATGATTTTAAACTTCAGTTTTGCACATCAGCATATATGAATATAAGAGATCGTCATTTATTGTCAGATGATGTATATCACAGCTAAACAGAAAACTATAACCATTGCTGAATAAGCTATCAGTCACTGGGTCACATACTTTGGCTAAGATACCCTGCTTATTGGAACAGGTGAGAAGGAGCGTGTAGAATCAGAGCGACGTCAAATAGTTAACATTTACTGGAGATAAATGCACATTCATCAGTCAGATTATCCGCTACCTTCAGTACACTTTCCATAAAGCGAAGGTAACATTGCAACGTGACTTAACTGACCAAGTGCAGTTCAAGCAGTCAAAATAACTCAGTTTACCTGACCAGTATTTAGAAAATGCAGTACATTTTGTTCACTTCCAGAACTGTTTTTATGCAGCGCTAAGAATGTGGTCTGATATGCATACAGGTTGTAGCTTGAATTCTAATTAAGAAACTACTGAAAACACTTCACTGTATTATAATATAAGAAAGAGATGTTCGAATCTGTGCAACAGAGTCCTTTTGAGCTGGTAGAATCTAAACTGGCATTTACGATCAGTCAGGCTATGGAAGACACATTGTATTGCCTTACATTTCTTACTAAGCAGACTGATAGAGTGAACTGAGTCACCAGGTACAAAGCCATGATTATAACGAAGCCGAGTTAATAGGAGACCTCATGCATCCACTGTCAAGTATACAGTGATATAATAATATGGAAATAGGAGACAAATTACCATTACATAACACCTCTATAGTTAAACGGAAACACAGAATTCAATTGTCACGCTTTTGTCATAATAAATTAATCAGTAATTCATATCAAGGAATTTTTTCTGCACACTTGAAAGCACGCGTAAACAGTGAGACTGAAGTATGAGAAACCGTAAAAACCGAATGTAAAGGTTAAAATGGTTACTGGGATTCAGGTTCGTGAAAAAAATTTTAACGCTACAATGTTCAGTTGACCAAAGAAAGGTTAATTATGCCAGCCATATAGAGATATGAAGAAGTGTTCCTGGAAAATTTTCCAGTGACCGTTATTTATTCATTGTCGATGAAAACAGTCAACTGTTGAGTTGGTACACCCTACGACTGACAGGCTCATGTACTTATTACTTGCGATTGTGCCGACACTGCAAATAAACTGAAATATGCAATAATTTTATTTTGACCAACGTTTTCAGAATTAAGATATCATTACTGAAATAATTACTTGGAGATTCAAGTTTAACAATTTTGTTTAATTGGTTCGAATGGTATACGAGGCCTTCATTGTAATCGAGGAACAATTAAATCACTCTCGAATTCTCTTCTTGTTGACAAGCCTTCCCCGATTTCACGAGGCTATTACTATCCCTATCTCCCTGCTAGTTATAGCATTTTCAACTGTTTGCCGAAGTGTGTGATCTCTTGACTGGTACACAGACAGAGAGAGGGATGAGTTGGCGTACGGACTATCACAGAAACTCAGTAGTCTAATTGTCACGCCTCACAGCAGTCTACAAACAGGAAGTAAGTACGGGAAGAATGCTATCGAAGTTTAAAAAAAGTGTGTAGCAAGCGAGCCAATAAGTAAACAAAGATTAATAGAAACTAAAAGCTTTGAAGACTATAGAGAAGGAAAATTCATTTGGGCCATTTTGATTGTTTTCGGCCAACTTCTTCGGATATCTTCAGTCACTGGTTCCCAACATCCTGAGACCATCAAATAGACAGTACATGAAGCTCAGACAAACAGTTAAAGATCTGATCACTGTGACTACTCTCTGTTTTTTCCTAAATGAATCCTTGGGATTTATCCGATGATGTTTCCAAATCATACAACACCCACACGTTACTGATTCGATAGGAACTTAGTTTCAATAAATTATTCAATAATAAAGTTCTTCATTTATTTTTTCGTATATGTACTTGCACCTGTCGAAGTGTTTCATCCAACAAAAAAAACTTTTCTACTCTTTAATCTGAAACAAACAAACAAACCGGTGTGTTCTACAAAGGAATAAAGAGCTTTTTGGAAGCGATCCAAACACAAAGAGGGTAAATCACTGGAGAAGTATTTGATTCCATCATTTTAAAGTTCTTGTTTCCCTCCCTCTCATTCTCTCACTGGTTTCGTTACATAACATCGTATTTGACTTTTAATTAATTGTTCATCACTTTGTATGTGTCTCTCCCTCTCTTTATGTACCGGCACTCAATGGGGGAACTTTTATCTATTGACACATTGAACATAGATAAATTTAAACAAAAACAATAGGAAAAGGAGGTGGAATTGTGTTGTTGATTCCCCCTTCTTTTTTATATCATAAATCAAGGTAGAATGTCACAAATGAGGATAAATTTGTGATCATTTTTACATATAATGAAATTTCATGTAAATATTGGATTGAAAATATCAGATACATTTCTCCAACATTGTTTGCACATGTGGACAGATAGGTTGTTACCAAGTTTGTGTGTATGTTTGTCAATGTTTGATAACTATACTTCACACATTATCTGTACAAGTCAATCCCTAATTTCTTTTTATTCTGAAAATTGGTCTATCATTCCTACTCTTAAGAAAATATATCAAAAAAGGAATTTTGCCAAATTGCCGATGGATATTCACTAACACACTAATGGATATAGATAAATTCCATTCTACATTGTATTCAATTAATTTGCCTGCCTCTTTCATCTTTTGCCTTCTGTCAGATTTATTTATTTTTTTCTAACAGTGGGAAAGACAGTGAGAAGTATTGTTAGTTTTGTGATGCTAGTGATAATAGCTATTTCATACTGACCTATCGGAGTAGGCTGTTGTCGAAACTGTTAATGACACCTTTACACTTTCTTTGGAACATGAGATTAAATGTACAAATATGTTAAGTAAAAAAAGACGCGTGTAGAACAGAATTCCATTTCTATTGTGTTTGACTTTCTTTTTAGTATTTTATTCTCTCCCATTACAACCTATAAACTGAATACCATTAATTCCACCTTTGTTTATTAAAAGTATCGGTCAGCAAAATCGTATTATGTACTGTAAGACAGTTGGTACGCAACACTTGACTCTTAATCAGGAGTCTACTGGTTCAAAATCTGCTACATTTAGTGAGGTCTGGGCAAACAGGTAGTATCATCACTCCATATACAAAATGTCTGGCTCATTACCTTGGACATGAACATTGGGCCACAGCATCAACACAATCAGCTGTCCATAGTTACATCATTTTCCGTCAATTGCGTCTACACTAGTCATTGTTTAGATTTTTAAGTACCACGGACACTTCAGTTATAATTCGTTTCATGTGGAAATCCGTGAAGAATAAAACCGTGTTTAAAGTTTGGTTTCACTGCTGAACAGCAAACTGAGAATGAACGAATTTAATTTCACTATGATGAATGTCAAAAGTACCCAAGTTGTACACTGTTACTTTCCTGGTTACTACTCGGTCAGTGAAGCAAAACAAAATGAAGATTTCGTCAGTACTCAGGCTTGTACTCCAGTTTGCAAGACACAACTCTAATATTCCAGGCAATGATATTTGGAACATGACTTTAACACAGAAATTCCAAGTCAGCCACTTTGGCAGCCAGAGTGGATTTTATTCTGACACTGAATGATGGTTGCGCTGTACAGCTGATTGTTACAAGCTAGAAAATGTGAACGGTTGGAATTTATTCAGCCTAGTGTCTAGACGATAATGTGCTTGTCACCAGGCCTGACAGCCGTGATGGTAACCACGCGTAAGGTAATGCGTGTGCATACCTTTAAAGACCGTCGGAACAGTATCTCACTACTTCATGATTCTGAATAGTTTTCTAGCCGACGTCAATCAGTGATGAAAATTGTCTTGGAATATTCGTATTCTGTTGGTGTACCTAGTGACTTATTTTTAAAAGGCATTTAGTAGGCTTTAATGTTTGCTATATCAGTAAACTGAATTAAATCAATTGGATGCTAAACTGTATCTCCTCAAACATAAGATTTTTAACCACTGACAGATACGAGCATCTGTCAAAACAGTCTAGAAACAATCAGTTTAGCAGACCTCAACAATAATTAATGTCATTCAAACTTGAGTAAGTACCTTCTCAGTGTTGCATTCTCCGATTGGTAGGGATTTAAATGATCAAGTTTTTTAATTACACTAAGTATAGTCAGTTGGATTTCTTCAGGTTTCAGGTTGTACTGATAACCTGCTATACCACAGGTTATTTCCATCAGTTCTTCTAGAGCACATGTCTCATCTATTTATACCACTTGAACTCAATTAGGCTGCTGTGCGTTATATTGACTAGCCAAATTTGTAGCAGTGTCATGACTGTATGACCTGAACCATACAATGACTTCTCATTAGACAGCTAGTAATACTGACTGTCATATAATTGGCGCAGCCCGTTGTCTAGATTAGGTACGATAATGAATAAGGCTGTTGTATTTCACGATCACATTAATGTTTTGCCTGAACTCAAATGATTTAGGTATTCAATGTTTTTTCTTGTCAACTGATAAAATGGGTCAGTATGGGTGCATTTATTGTTTGGTGACTAAACTGAGAAGACTAAAGTCCCTAGACCTTCCTGTGATATTCTTTCTATTTCAACAGCTCAAGTTTATACTGATAGTTGTCTATTTTCCTTCATGGATGAAGATGTAATGTAAAGAATTTAGAACTAAAACATTCATTTCGAGGCTACCACTTTAATTGTTTTAACTCGCAGAGAAGTCAAGTGGTCAAGTGAAAACTGGTCGAAACATTCATCAAAGAAGAAATATGCAAATGTAGGCGAAATACTATTCTGTTTTGTCTATATATATATATATATATATATATATATATATATATATATATATATATATATATATATATATATATATATATATATACACTAAAAACAGGTGGTACACAAAAAATGTACAAAACAAAAAATGGGCAGGCAGAAACAATTTAATTATCCCCACTCCTTCCCGCCTCCTGAAAAAGAAACAGAGCCTGAACAATAAAGAAAAACCACAAACAATTTTATACGGTTTCTATCTTTCAAATTGAAAATAGAAGTAAACAATTCTGCTAAATAATTACTGCCGAACCGTTAGATAATAATTTCAAAATACTGAAGATGACTGACTGTAAAGCATGGCGGGAAAAGTAGATCAAACAACCGAGAGGAAGGTTTGTGTGTGTATGTGTGCTTGTAAGGGATGGAAATGAGGTAACAACGGTTGAAGGGATTTTAAAACTTTGTTTTGAATGCAAAAATGTATGTGTTTGTGAAGTTTTACTGGGAGTTTTATTTTCTTCTTTGATTTTATCCCGACCTTTAATTAAGAATTGATGCATATAATCAGTTTCCTTGTGGACTAACACTATAGCTACTATTGCTACCTTCATTTATTCATATCGTATATGGACAAAGATACATCTTTGGATTGCTTTACTTCACTTCTCCTGCTACGTCGACAGCCACATGTTTACAGCGGCTGCATGTATAGACACACAGCATTGAAACACTGAGACAATGCAATCATTTAAGCTGTTGAGATATTTAAAGAAACTGAAGTAAAAAAGCAGGCACACTTTAGTGCAATCACTGACTTATCTGGGTTACTGTGCATGAAAAAAGCCAAGACGTACACATGTCTACTTGACCTATTTGCTTTACAACAATTTTCGAGAAGGGGGGGGTATGCATAGCTTATACGTCTTCAGAGAGATCAAAGGAGGAATGCGGTTTATATTGGTCGGTATTTCTCTTTTTTCCTTTACCACCTCTCTGTCTTTAATTACAATTCTATTTGAAAAGTAGAAACCCCGTTGATTTTGAATAGTATTCGTTTAAGACTGACAGCCTGTGAAGGATATGTGAATTGGAAAATGGATAAGAGAAATATAGAATTACCGTTGGTGTGCCTATATCAATAACCTTTTTCTTCTCTCTTTATGTGTACTAGATGCTTAGAAATCAGCTAGATCCTATTCCTCTTTGTTTGTGTGTTGCAACTCATGAAAAGTCTCACGTCACCATTTGGAATCCAAATTTCCATCATTCATTGCAATAATTAAAAATGACATTGTTAAGTATTCCAGGAATGGATAATATACTTCAGAATCAAATACCTTGAACAGTCCATTTGGAACTTTAAAGGTAAAGATTACCACTATTCTCCAGCGGTAATCCTGGTGAAATCACAAGTAATGGTAGATAACAACTTTGCTTAAAATACTTGATGTTCACATATCCAAATGACTGTCACTTCACTAACCAACCTGAATGTTTTCCTGAATCACAGAGAATTCTTTATTTTTGATAAAACATACCAAATAGGGCGGTGATCTAAGCACCTCCCAATTGCGGCCAATAATATCAACAAGGTGAGCAAGTTAGTTCAATTGACACCAATCGAATTCCAACCAGTTACTCACAATTCACAGTAGATGACTCATCTTATTCCTATTAACAATAAACTGATTTAACTCACAAAATTAAGATTAACCCCTCATGATCTGACTGTGAAAGTAAATTTAGCTAGAAACAACTTCCAGTAAAAAGAACTGCTTGACTATAGGATAAATCTAGTGGAAAGAAAATAGAAACTGAATTACATTGCATCGCAATGCTGTCTAATTTCTTTCCATCAGCGGGATACACTGGTTTTTCAATGAATATTGTAGTTCCCAGTGGAACTCAAACTCACCACCCTTCCACACTGAAGTCTAGATTTCTGAAAGCTTTTTAATCAATTCAGTTGTAGCTCATCAACAACAGAAGAGTAACAAATGTTATAAACAGGGTACACTTGAAGGAACAAAGAATATTCTTTTCAATAACTTCTCCAGTTTCTAAAGTCGTGCATATATATATATATATATATATATATATATATATATATAAGGGGTTGACGTATGTCACCCTTCGGTTTATAGAGCTTAACCTTAGTGGGGTTGTAGATGCACGTTGCTGAGGGGTCTCGTACTGGGACGGAACAGCTGTACTGTGCTCTTAGATTTTTAATGAATATCCACCTGATTCACAGTTTGTAAGTATGTGTGTTTGTTTTCTGCTCTTCATTCCAGCCATTCACCGTCTTCATTTCATTGACTGGTTTGTGTAATTAACAATGACTACCTTTCATCATTAATTATATTTATCTGATTTTCACTTAATAAACTTTTCCCTTCGTCTACTGCTACTATTGTATTTCTTTTTGTTTTTATGATAACATTATCAACACGGAGAGTAAACAGTACTACTAGCAAGAATGTACACAATTCAGAAATTCACTTTGATCTAAGTCAACAATGTTATTTTTCACTAAGATGATGCTGAAAGAATGAACGAGAGAGAGAGAGAGACAGTGAGTGTGAATCGTTGAACTTGACCTTTGGAATACTATTCAGCTATTCGGCAAATTTGTATGTATGCTTGCTTGTTCGCTAACTGAATTTAGACGTTCTCCCAACTTATTTAGTGTGAAATATAAACATCGAATGAATTAAGTAATTAAGTAAAACTCCTAATTAGAATAATATTAATAACAATATTTATCATAATTAAAAGTTCCGTTTGAAAATCTTTCATTCTGACCGATTCATTTCAGCTTCTACTCTTTCTATTTTTTCTTGTTCTTCCATTTTCACTTGATATAATCGAATTGTATTGAATTGGGAGAAGAAGCGGAATATGATGATAATGATGAAGAGTTTAAAAGTGGTGGGTGGGTATGGTAAATACAAAGAGAGAAAACACTTGACCTTCTTTGATGTTTCCGGCACAGAATAAACCGACACTATATCTGGTTTATGATTACGACTAATACCGTGATTATTATTATTATTATTAACGATATTGATAATAATCTTACGAGTTTATACGGTACATACGTGATTTAGCTAAGTGGTTTTCATCGGCAGGTAAATGTGATACGGAAGAGAAACAAAGTACGGTTATGAGCTTTAATAAATTTTAGTAAGAAGCAAGAGTTGAATAGACATTTTGTTTTGAACACTACGTGATTATTTGGTAATGAATTATCAGTCAACGACCACTACTTTATTTGCTTGACAATCTGATTAAGAGTTCCTAGAAGATCGAAGATAAGCACAGTGAAACACTACATTATTCAATATTCACACTACCGGGGATTCATTATGCTTTAGTAGACTTTACAGCCCATTTGCATTGTTTTGTTTAACAGTTACCAGGCTGACTGCTTCCAACTGCATTTTTATCACGACTGAGTTGATTACTTCCTTAAAACGTGAGTTATTTTTGGTCGACATAAGAAAGTTGAATATGCAAAGAATTCTGATCGAATGTCTTGATTTGTATAGAAAACCAAGTTAGCAGTGAAGAACTTGCCCTACTTTCTATAATATGTAAATTTATCATACCTTATGAAGAAAGTGTTTAACATCTTTTGGACAAATCAAACTTGAATATTGTTAGTTCACTTTTAAATGAAAGAAGAACAGATTGTGAAAGTCTCACGAGTTATATACCCAAACCGCTGATATTCAGTGCTTTTTTTGGCCAAACGATGTTAGCCGATCATCAAAACTTTCTTTGGACTATTCATTTCTCAGATATCCAGAAGCCATTACAATGAAATATTTGATGAGATAATTTCAACATATAAGCAGCTTTGACTAATAACATCCTAACAACTAAGTCAACTTACATTGCATCATTTTTCATGCTGTGTGATTTTGACTCGACTTTTATGTCATGCCAAGCTCACTTATTAAACTAGTATAATAAGATGGGGAAAAATGGTTAAATAAGTAAACAGGTACCAAGGTGGTAACTCTTAGATCACTGGTTTGAATTCGGCTTTGAATGCGTATTTTTTTTCAGGTTCAATTATGACTTGAATATCTACAGATCAGCATTCTGATTAACCATGCCACAGATGACTTAATTACTCGACATTCAACCAATAGTAAAAACTCAGCTGCTTGGTTAAGTAGCTACCGGAATTCCTGGTACAGAATAATTTATTCACTGCAAAAACTGGATATTATACAAGAAAGCTTCGATGTTAAAGGTGTGTTTCTGTTTGTACTAAATAACTACCACCGCTAAGCATACCTACCTTTGTTTATCAAAAGATTATGAAATATGCTTTAACTTTATTTTAGATTTCCAGTTATCCATGGACCGAATCAGTCGTATACTCGTGACGTCCCAGTTCTTCGTACCAATGTCTAGTATATTCAGAAGCTGTGTTCAGATAAACGGCAGTAAGGTTGAGGAAGCCTATTTCATTTTACTTAGGTCCCATCATATGTATATTACCTGGATACCAGTTTTTCTGCATTCCAGTGGTGATTCCAAGATATCACCTACCTCTGAGAGTGTCATAGCTGTATTAAATAGACATCTACTGGGTAATGATGTGGCATACTTAATAAACCCCAGACAGCTCAAGGAATCATAACGTTGGTCGTCTGAAGATGACGGCCGTACTTTTTTCTTTGTTGACCACCTTATGTGTTTCCTAACTATTCAGAGACAAAACATCGTGGTCACCATGGATCTCTTTTCCAACCAAAATGAAGGTTTTCGCATCTGTTTTGAAAGACTGATTGCCTAAACATCAGACTGCTTCCTCCCACCTAATGCAATGAATACTGCAAAACTTATTTCTGCAACTTCCTACCTTGTAAAGCAAAAGTAGCGAAGTTTTAATATCTCTGGCTACCGTTAGCCTGATAACTAAAGGCTTATAAACTAAGCAGTCAACAAGTTCAAGTGATGATTTTAGTGTTCAATAAAATGAGAAATAAAAGCAGGAGTAAGTATATCGTTAGACTCAGTTCTAGTCAATCATTCGGTCATAAATATGGTAGAATATCAGTCTGAACATCTCAGACAATTTTGGCTGGCAGATAAACGTGGAAATATTAGAAATAGTGACTGCAAATGAGGAGAAGACCCCAGTTGGTTGGCTAATTCAAAGTAGTTTGCCTCAATATTATTGACTCTGCGCTTAACCAAGTCGCCAAACACAAATGTTGGCAATATTTGATATTGGGCAGATACTACGCGCTTAGCGTTAAACGGTAGTAATGAACTGGAATGGTTTTGTTGTGCCGAATAATTGAATGTTGGCAACACAAATGGTTACAATGGGATTCCATACTTCTTGACACTATTTATCAAGGGATGCCGCTAACCTTAATAGGCAACAAGTATACGATTAAACAGCTGAATATCGACAAAACTCTGGTAAACTTGAAATCTTGTGTCTATGGGTTGGACTGTTTGAATTTCCCTTTTGTGCATTTAGGCACTTTCAAACACATACACACACACAGAAATCAGTACAGCTCAAACAGTTATTTCCAGTGTCACCGTCTTGAAAAAAAATAAATAAAGAATCTGATCTAGATCACTATACCAGATGAAGTTTCCAGATAAACTGAATGTTTTTGGATACGTCACAGATCACCTCACCTCCACAGAATCGAAATGTTGGTCCAATGCTTAAATCATTCTGTTCTGACTGGCAAACTATTAAGATTAGTGCAAGTAGTTTTTGAAGTGTTGCTGAAAGTAGATGGAATGTTTTAATTAGTAGAAGCGAAAAACTTGAGCACTGTAGTAGAATGTAACTCCATTTCATTTAATTTACTAGGTGCAAGATTTAGAATCAACAGAAAAGTTCAGTCACAGCAATGCAAACAATCTGACACAACCATACAATAAAATAGTACATAGTAAGTCTTTAAATATAACTTAATTGGGTGGAATGGAATGAATATGCACCTGTCCCAGGTATATGGAAAATTCTACTACTTCTAAAGCAAAAGAGGCAAGATAATTAGATCTATATAAACCATGTTTCACTTCTATGGAGTTACGTGGTATGAATATGAACAATAAATTGTGTCGGGAACGTTATCCAATAAGTAATACATTTAATAAATCAACTGAAAGGGTAATATTTTATCTTCATATTCTGACCACTGGTTCAAAAGTATAAGTATTGTAAGGAAGAAAGTGAAAATGAGAATGCATTTAAAATATAGAAAGGAAAATACATGAAATACTACCACAATTATTATTTGTCAAATTTTAAGTATTTGGACATACTACTTTAGTGGTATAAAGTAATATGGTTCTCACCATAGTAATAATTTCAGAGATAAAGTATATCAAGTAGTTCCAGTTGAGTGAATTAGTTTTCACTGCAACTTAGAGTTCTCTTTGAAAATAAGTGTGAAAAATTTTCGAATTAATTTGTTGGTGTTCGTTAGTAAAGCGTGTTTTTATTTTTGAAGAAATAGATGTTGCTTGAAAGATGCAAACACGCATCACCCATAATGTGAAGCCAGAGTTTTACCATTGAGCAAATTTACGGCTTTCCCAGATGAATAAATCCTGGAAGACCATTGATGGGCTAGATTTCAAACACGCGAAACCATCGTCTGAGATTGACATTACCCTTGGCTGCCTAATGAACACTTCTGCTTCATGAAAGTGATTTGAAAAATACTTGCATCAATCAGTAATACATCGTTGTGAACTATAAATTATTCTTAAACAAAAGGATGATGACTAAAACTGATAAAAATAAACCGATATCAGCACTAAGTACCCGTACCAAATCATACCAGGTCATCTGAAAGTCTCGATTACTGGTTTCACTCTGATTTTCAGGTTCATCGCGCAATGATGTTAGTTACAGAAATGTAGGGAACCTAGTAACAGTGGATAACCGTTTCATCCTGGTGTAGAGCTGACTTTCCAACACTCTACAACAGTAACTCAGTAAGCGGTTGAACTCATAACCTTTGGGTCGTATGAAGGGGATGTTAAGACCCAATTAGTGACATAACGTGGCTACCGTCCAGTATCAATAATTTTACAAATGACATCAACCCGTGACGAAGACTACTTTGATCTAATCACCACCCACAAAATTTCAACCGATTTAAAATCCAGTGATTACAAGTAACTTTCTCCTTGAAATATTTCCTGAATTTCTAAACCGAAGCTATGAACTATAGTTTTAATCGAGTCACGAATGAAAACGTATACATACATGTCATGCCATATCGCGATTCAACAAAAGTTAAAAAGATTGGCTACCAGAGTTGAACTCAGTGGCAGAATAATCCCATGCTTGCTACGAAGCTTGATGATCACGAGTTCAAACTACTGGGAAGTTTCAAACTAGGACGAAACACTAGCTTAGTGCATCCAGATCTCATGTGGTTCTTCAGTTGATGTCAATACATGATGAAGTCAACTAATCCCTGCAACCTTCCAAATGGTTTGAATTTCCATTACTGAGTGTTTCAGATAACTAAAAAATCTATACAATATACGAAAAAGGAGGATAAATATCATTCATTGTACACAAAAAATTACTCAAGTGTCAGAAAAATGTTAATTAGTAGATTTGTGTAGGGTATAATTAGTGTATTATTTAAAAGGTTTGATGCAGCAGGCAAACAAAAGTGGTAAATGATTCTTTTGGAGCTTTTTCAGTGTCGTTGTTCAATGTGCTAATTAATAGTTTTGACAAAAACAACATGAAGTTCAAAGGATCTGAAATTTCGGTTACAGCTTTATGAACAGTTATGGAACCGGACACATATCTGAAAGACTGAGAATATTTGATCAGAGTGTTACTCGAAACTTTGAAGTTCTATAAATAAATATTGAAATCAGTCTGAAGCCACAGAAATTTAACTCAAACTTAGTTGTATGTATTTGTGTAAGCAACAGGAATTCATGCGTGCAAGCGCCAAGCACGTTAGCACCTAAGGATAACCATGTGTTTGGAGGCTGATGTAAAGTCCTCAATCACAGGTTAGACAGAAGCAGTCTCCAACTAGGCAACTGGATTGGTGAGGAAGAGACAGTGACATTACATTAAGTAAAACCTAGCCATGAGGAGTATTCATCCTGGATACTGGGAAGGCAGATCATTTTCATTTTACAAAACATGCAAATATAGTGCTTAGCTATGATAAGTTAGCATAAAAGCGTCAGCTTACGCTACTTGGTTAGTTAAAGGATCAGGCTGTATTCATTTGAGGCTACTCATGAAACAGCTTGCATAGTGGTGATAAAAGAGCTTGTCAATGAGTTATCTCGCTTATGAAAATCAGCATAAAACACTCAGTATATTTACGGTTGGGATTTTTTTAAGAGTTTGAAGTATATGTACTTCATAAGGCATTAACTCACATGTATCAGAAAAATTAGACTGAGAGTTTATGGGTTATGGGTATTCATCAACTACATACAGCTAGAATGATGTGGCTGTGTAGATTGTGAATATACAAGTTTTTCTAACATTGAGTTTCAGTGAGAAGAGTAGCGCAGCAAAATGTTGGTGTATCTAGCTGATGAGTCATAACTGGGACGAAACGCATGCATTGAGTTTTACTGCTAACCATTATCAAAAGAGATAAGCAAACTTATCTTCGTTAAAAATCTTTGATTTGCTGGATACTGTCTTCAAGATGGACAAAAATTAATAACAAGTAGTCCGTAAATAAAATTGCTTGAAATCGATACCACTAGTGTATTCTGTAATGACTCTGAAGGCCACACTAGAAAATGCCAAAATAACTAATCAAGTTTTGATACATTGGCTACGATGGTACGTTTTTTGTGAAATAGGGAAGCCTGAATGACCATCTTAGTAGTCCTTAGGGTGGCCTCTAAAGTCACACTGTATTCCGTTAACAAATCATATCATCTAAAATTTGAAGACCACGGTATTTTATATTTTTGTCATTAGCATACCACTGTCCTCTCTATCTTTATTCATCTTCACCTACCTTGTTTCTTTTCGTTACTTGCATCCCATTTTTCTATAAGAACATGTGATAACATGAATCAGTCCATAGTTTAGTAAGATTCGAATCTGATACTGCCGGACTAAAATATGCGTGCTGTCCCACAAGGCCAAGCAATAAGATGAAACAGAACGACAAAAAGATTGATAGGTGAAGCCTTATTTATTGAATCAACACCTAACGTGTTATCGAATGATTCAACATTAATTGTGGATACATGTAAAATTCAACTGCCATAGAAACTAAAGAACAAAGAGTAATCAGACGATATAAGTGTTATTTTGAGCATTATGAATATCATCCAGTAAATAATACTGTATTGTTGTGTACTATATGTCAAGAAAATAAATATTAAAATGTTGGGTGGTAAGTTTGCAATTTATTCACGTATTACACGGTCCATGTTAAAATTTCCGACATTTGAGCAGTTTTTCAACTCTCCAACTTCGGCGACATCAAAACTCCTACCATAGACAAGCTAACCGAAATCACAGTGTGATCTGTGGTACCGAAGTGTTATGAACTTATGGAATACACTACTGGACAATATGAGTAGTTAGAAACCACTCATAGTGACATGAAAATTTATGTGTCTATATCAGTCTGATTTGCTAACGAAAACGAAGGTCAGAGAGAGCGATTTCTAGGTAAGCATCTTTCTCAGTAGCATACATTTAATACAAAATTATGCCTTGCAACAGTGTCCAACTGCTACTGTTCCTAACCCTCATGTCCAACCTTCGGGATTTCTTTATCACTGTCAAAAATGGGCATGAAGTAAGAATTTTACGAAATGCAAAAATATCCTATGGTTACCGCCCGGATTATCTAATGGTTGTGGATAGGTTTTCGATCTATATCTGCAACGTATTCCTTCTCAAAAGCAGTCATAATCCACGCACAAAACACTCTTATCTGTCCAGCATTCCATACAAAATTTCCCTTTTACAGATTTGAATAAAGCCAGAAGAACAATAATAGCAGGATTGGCATGTATATATTTCAAAGATTCTCCTACTCAGCTGCTTGACCTAGGTCTACAACGTTACACAGATGGAAACGTTCATAGACACATTCATCGGTAAGACACGAGGAGTGGGCTTTATTCAAAATTCAACAACCTTCGCTGAATCAGTTACAAAAAGTGTCTGGTAAAAACACTTCTTAACCGTAAGGATGAATTGTGCTCTGAAGAGTAAAATGAAAGAAGACTAACCTTTGTCAAACACTGCATGTTCGAAAATGGTCACCCGCATCAGTTGATTGTTAAGTACGGCAGGATAGAAACGAACAGAATCAAGTGCAACGCAGTTGACACGAAACCCGTCTATCTACATCTCCCCTTCAAAAAGGATGAAATCACCACATGAATGAAACATTAACTGAGTGCTGTACTGAAAAAAACCTATCCAGCCGCCGAAATAGTCTGTGTGTATCAGAATAATCACTCATTGAGATATTCCAAAATTGACAAGTTCCCAGCTCTTGTTGCCTCCAACTACATCTACCAACTCGCATGTACATGTTAAAGCACACGCACTGAAAGAACAGAAAGAAGGCTTATTGTTTGCATTTCTGAAAATAACTCGAAGAATTTTAACCTTAAGTGTCCACAGGGTTTAAATAACGCAATCGCTTGGTATTTACTTGATACTGGACGTAGAGTCGACGTATCAAAATCCCTCAAAGTGATCGAGAAACAAATGAAACATAAACTTTTGTACTTTACTGAGGTAGCAGTAACTAAAAGACTTAAACCTGATCTATATATTCAGAAAGATACTTATGTCAATCTTGGTTTACCTAAACAGTTTTAATCTCCTAAATTTTTAATACAGAATTTCATGACCTCATGACCCTTGGTTTTTTCACTTTATCTTTCGATCTGCTTTAAAACTTTCACTTTCTGAGTTGTATTCATCTTACAAATCAGTATGGTGAAAACCCGTCAACCTTCTGTTAAGCTTACATAATCATGATGTCATTTCCTCTTTACCAATTTGAGAATAACATGTGTCCAACCTCATCTCATTATTTTTTACTCTTCTCTCTAGAATGTTCATTCTGTCACTGTATAAATAGTTAACCTTTGAGTAGTCTTAACAATTTCATCAGTCTTGGTCAACCTAAATCTTTTTTATTATCTTCCATCGCAATTGAAACACTCTTGATTTATGAATGTATGCTGCATAACACGTTTCATAATATAAACATTATACTCTACAGGTTATGAAGCAGCTGAGGAAGAGAATCCAAGGAGTATAAGCATGCTAATTCTGCTACCAATGTTCTTTCTTTATTCATATCTAAAGTTTCGTTATTACTCAATACATAAAGAATCACGATAATTACCTATGTATACGTAGGAACTGGAGAGATTAAAGTCATAGTGACCCATATATGCACATTGAAACGAAACAATTTGTGAACGTCACTAATTACTAGGCATGATTTTCAAGGACAAAATAACTGTTATTAGAAACAAAGAGAAGGCTTATGATATGAAATTCAAAGATATTTATAATTTATAAACCTTACTGAATCCTTTTTCATAAAATGTACAGTTAATGGAATCAATTTACCATTGTTCAATGGTGTGACCGTTTCCTGTTCTCCATATAACTGGCGTTTTAGTAATAAAAAATTTACATTTCAAATCATTTCTCTTTCCAATAGATTGTAAAGTAATGGCCAACAACAAGTGTCTACAAACTAAATCAGTCATCTATTCAAACAAACGAACAAACCATGCTCGAAGTTCAGTATCCACAGAATGTGATTTCACAACCGGCCGAACAGCTTCATGGTATTATTGTACGACTATCTGCCTAATTATGATAACATGGATGAGTAGTATCAAAGCTAAGCCCCAGTATAAATCAGTTTTACATACAACAGATTTAATTATCCATTCAGACAGTGCCAATAATGATCAAAGCAACTGGAAGTCAAAGAATCTAATCATAGAGCCATGGGAACCACTTTCAAACCGACAGAAAATGAACAGGATAAAGTAAATGTGCGAAGAAGTGAATGGAACCAGGGAAAAATGATGTTGAATGACCTACGGTTACAACATCAATCACATAAGTTGTTCCTACTAAGTAATGACGGTGCACGATGTAACGATGGCTCACCAGCTGGGTATGTTCACCTTGTTCTGCTACTTAAATAGATGTTTTTAAAATGTCAATGTTCAACGTTTTGTTTGGGAAAAAATATTCAGACTAAACTGTTTGTTTGCATAATTTCTGTCATCCAATGTTCAGGTGTCAATTTTCTAACTCTAGTTTGATCTTACTATATGTATTGAAGGAAGTGCTTAAATACAAGCTGTTCCAACTAAGTATTTAGATTATTTTAAGAATTTATCACAGATTATCTTTTTGATATTCATATGTGAAACGATTCGTTCAAATCTTTTGGACAGTTTTGGTTATATCCAGTTATGTGTAACGTTGAGTAATAAAAAACGAACTCATGGTTGTGTACACCTCTGAGCCGTAGACCCCAGATTACGTCACTTCCGATTAATCTTATAGTATTAATACTGTTCAGAACTATATACTTGGTAAATAGACACGTAGGCAAAAATATATCACAGTACATAAAACATCATCCGTTCAGATTGCGATACATCAGCATGAACGAAAGCACGTTAGAATAATCATTAAATATATTAAGGACGAAACCAAAATCCACTCAAGGAGTGTTCCATGCTAGGAAGGTTGACTAGATACTGACGAGGCTGCAAGCTGGCAACTCTGTATCATAGGTAATTTACCTTCGGGTGTAAATGTAAGAATGAGGTTGCATTACTGCTGTCAGATATTCAATGGTAATAAACTGTTTTCTTTGGGTCGTTCGCATTCACAGCTATTCTATCTTACAATTCTGAAAACAAGAGTCGTTAAGTGGAGACTAAAGAATTTACAGTTTGCCTTGGTTTGATTGATGGGTTCCTATTACCGTTCACAGAGTTTTTTATGGGACGAATATAACTACGACACCAAAATTTTCAGAGAGGCTTCTTTGAGTTTTCTGAAGTATGAAACTTGGAAAATTTCTGCATGAGTTAATTTTATTTCAGTATGTTAATTAGAGCTGTCACACAGTGAAACAGTAGTACTTGCTGGATAACGCTTCAGACACAATTTATTGTCCTCAGTCATATCAGGATAGTTCCATAAGTTTTAAACATAGTTCATATAGTTCTAATCCTCTGGCCTCCGCTGTGATAAACGTATTGGAATTTTCCAAATATCTACAACAGGTACAGAACCACTCCTACTCCATGTGATTGATGTTGACTCGATAAACAAGCTTCAGTTATCTATCTATCTCTTCGCCTAAGTTAGTCTTTAGTACTGTCACTCTAATAATTCTAGACATTCTGCTGGGATCTGTATCAATTACTTCAACAGAGCATCATCTTCTACGAAAAGAAACTGTCAAGATACATTCAAAACCCATATACCTGGAAGAATGCATCAATACTTTATTATGTTCATCCATTTCTGCCTATCTACCAAGAAGCAGACAAACAGTGTTGTTATCATTAGTAAGTGATGTCTTAATAAGTAAAAATGATACAAAGAATATATAAAATGCTTTAGACTTTAGTTACTGACTTTATGATACATATCATGAAAGTGTAATATTTAAGGGCTGAGAACATGAATTGTTTCCTCAAGGTTGTAACTACAGCAGACTAAAATACTGAGCTGTTCAAGGAATCAGAAACATCCTTAAAAAAAGATGATTAATTTGCAGACGATTTAAAAATTGCACGGTCCATGTTGACATTTCTTAGAGCTGAATAGTTTTTCAACTGCCTAGCTATGGTGTCAATGAGTTTTCCGCTAGAAACCACTCAGCCGAGATCACTTTAATCTGGCTGGTGAAATACTACAGATCAGCATGAGTGGTTTCTAAGTACTCAAGTTGTTCATTAGCAGTATTTTTCGTGAGAAATATCCATATTATGTATAGTATTCAGTCTTACTGTTTGTTACACAAATAGATTTCCCTGAAAACGATCGTTTTAATCTCTCAAGTGGTCGAAGGAATAGTTGAAGTAGTAGGACTGTTCAGTGACAATGTTACAGTTAGGCGAATATTCATTTAAAAGAGAAATCAGTATTTTCTGGTATGTATCAGGTTTTACATACTAATTGACACTAACAATTTTAGAGCCCAGACTAAATGCTTGCCGTCACCCTATTTCAGGTATGTGGAGCTTGATACAAGAAATAGGTCCATAAATATTTAGCGTAAAGATAATTCGTTCTACAGGCTTCCTTAAGACTTTCAGTATGAAATCACTCTTCCTTTACAATTAATGAAACAAAATGATGAATTAAAGTTTAACAGATTGAGCAGAGGTAAAACATTAAACTCCACAATCACCTGTTTAAATTAAGCATTAATTAGCCACTAGCATAAGAAGCAGAATTACTGTGTAGTGGTTCAATTCACCACACCTTACATCATGTCAAAATAAAAGATAACAAGATGGAAGGAAGAGAAATGCAAGTAATATAATAGAAAGTATTTAAAAGTCTTTTGACATAAATGATACAAATCAAAACAAACAACGATAGGCAACATGATGATTAAGATCGAACCAAAAAGTTGCTAAATCCTCACCGATTAAAATGATTCCTAGCCATATGGTTTAAAATCTGCAGTCACTAGTTTCATTTTTTCTGCCGACTCTTAATTAGGAGCCTACTCTTCCCTACATAAATCAAACCAATAGTTCAAGAATTGATGGACTGATGTCGCCTTATGGTTTAAGTAGCTTCAACTTCTTTCCATAGTCTAATCCTATGTTAGTTAACATTTTCTGTCTGAATGTTCCAAAGAGAAATTAAATTCGTGGTGTAAATTCTAACTAGTGAGAGTTACGGAGTCATTTCATGATTTTTGACCTTTTAGCATCGACGGCTTGAAAAAGTACTACAGATATCTTCTTTGAGAATCTTACACCAGCCTCAAGAGTACATGGGAAGAGCAGAACAGTATCAGTGTATGACATGGTGCATTAAAAAGAAGAATACTTATGTTGGTTTGAACTTGTTGGCATCATAGGAATCCGCGGGTAGAGATCAAAGAAATTATACATCCTAGTGGCTGAAGGTGTTATCCGATATGCCTCAGAATCGAAATCTGTTGCGATCATGTTGTCGCCTTCGTACATTTTGTGACTTTGAAGGCTAGCATAAAAGCGGTGAAGGCTTTTATTGAACCCATCTTAGTGAATCGACGCATGTAAAAGTTGCTAGCAAATACTCTCTAGGTTTTTGGTTTTCAAAGGCATAACTCACTCAATATTTATTTTCAGTCTAATCTTCCTAATTTTTATCTTTCATTTTTAGTTATTATTATCGGCCAGCGAAACACGCTGCAATAAATAACTGGATTATCTTCCTTGAAGGTAAACAGTGATTTCATAGAAATTGATAACCACTAAAACTATTTTTCTTTCTCTAGGTGGCTGGTACTGTTTTGATGCTGAGACTTGTTTTCTAAGAGAATCAAATGCTTTCTCCTTATTCTCTTCAAAATTTTGGCCAAAATCTCGATCACGTAAGAAATTGAAATTGTGACCAGTTGAATTTTATTTATTGAACTGACGGAGTCAAATTAATCGAACTCACTAAATCACTAATGTAGTTTTGAATAGATCTCTAAATTCTTAGAACAGATCAGCTTCAAAGATATGTTTCCTATGGATACTGTTTTTATTCTCAGGATGACGTGAAATGAAGAGGTCTTTGCTAGTCAGGTTACCATTGTATTTAAGTATGTATCAGGTCTTTTGCAATCACTGGTTCGTACCACAGTGAAATATCCAGCAATCAAGATCATATCTTGGGGTACAGGATGAAAGGTTACTACTACTACTACTACTACTACTACTACTACTACTACTACTACTACTACTACTACTACTACTACTACTACTACTACTACTACTACTACTACTACTACTACTACTACTACTACTACTACTACTACTAATACTAATACTACTACTACTACTACTACTACTACTACTACTACTACTACTACTACTACTACTACTAGATATATACAGGTGACAGGATTAGGTCAAACCAGATTTTATGCTAGCTGTTTTCATCTGCTGAACTCAACGCAGTTTGAAAAGTCATGAGGTGACTTGAGTTACAATGTATAGCCATCTTTACGTTTACTGAAACAGAGTCAGTGATGAAGGGAATTTTCAGATGAACTTCGAAATCCTCGACAGAAGTACTGAACGGGAACTAAAAGTTTTTTCGTTTAGAATAAACCTCATTATGCATATGTATAGATGCATACGTATTAGGTATAAAGAGTTATCTGCTACAATGACGCATCATTGGAGTTCCTTTACAGATGACATGAACCAGTTTCCACTTGGATCCCTAGGACTTCTAGAGTATTTTTGTCGCCTTTGTTACAACTTGTCTTTACACTGAGGGATAATCCTTAGCACTAAAGTGTTGTTCCTTTTGAATGAGATATTAGAAGCATTGTGAATCTTAATACAGTAGTTCCGTATATTAAACCCCATTTTGTGAGGCAATTGAGGACAGTAGATGAAAAATTCTGCTTGGTTTACTGTTTTAACTTCCTGATGCTTGTGAGTAGGGCTGATCTGCTAACTTAATGGGACTGGGGCTGCCCTAGAAGTGTAAGATCACGTCATCTTATGTTATCCCACTACTAAACTATCCATATGTTAACTGACATCCCATAAAAAGAATAGGATGCACCTCTAGGGTAGAATCTTTTTCCTAAAGGCTGACGACTACCAGACAGTACAAAGTTTGGTTCAAGTACATCCCCCCTAGCAACTGTCACTCACTCACCCAATATTAGGGTTCACCTGGTAAGCAAGTTGCCTAGCTTCATAACCATGGGATAAACTTGATCAAGGGACCTCAGTCAGCATCTAAGACTAAGCAGCATGGTAATGACTACTTACCACTAGCCAACCATCTGCTACCGAGACTTTTCATTGGGGGATAAAAGTCTCTTAAATTGTTTCATTGTAGTTGGATATCTATAAATGTCTTAGGGTGTCAGCTGCTCAATCAAAATGCAACATATAAACACCTAACTGTTTTATTTCAGTTTAACATGCAAATCTTTCCTCCCTCTTCCCACTGAACCATAATTTTTTAACTGTGAAGAATTTCGTTACTTATTCGTTTCATTAATTGACTGATAATAGCCTGTAGACATCTGAAGAAAAAAGCAATGAAATTCAGGCATAATGTAGGCTTCGTTCTTATCTTAGTATTCAAATTCATAAAGAGAACTGAATGTATAAAGATAATGCAAAGTGAATTTTTTGTTTTAATGCCAATATGATGGTATCAGATAGCCCCACTTAGCAAACTGTTCATTGCACACATAATGGTGGGATTTCAACCAATGATATTCAGGTCACTGGTCCTCATAGAAACTTTGAGAAATCTGTTCAATCTACCCAACAGTTGTAAAAATTATTGATAGTCTTGAAATGAAAAACATTTTCACCCATTACTATTCCTTTTCTGTAAATCATGATTTGTTACTCTGTCTTACACTTTGTACTTTCAGTTGGTGGAATACTGTCATCTGATTCAAATGCAAATCCAAACTATCACGGATTTCACAGTGTGTAAGTTGGAATGCATTATTTTCATCTCTGTCTTAGTTTTGTTCATCACTTGAAACAGAAGTAGTAGAAAGTAGTCATATTTCTTTCAATTTTACTCTCTTTCAGTTTTATTCCCTACTGTTCAAGTGATTTATGGACTGGTAAAATGGCTAATCGCAGTGGAGGTAGGTGGAGTGGTTTTCAAACAACTTGTTCATTTATCTGATTTCACTAAGTTATCAGTTATGAAACAATCTGCTTGACTGACTCAATTATTGGTTAGTTTATATGCTTAACATTGACATGAGGTGATTCAACATTGTTTTGTGCATACGATAGGCAAGTATTTTCAGTCATGAAGTGAGGAATAAATACGACTTCAGTAGCTATGAAACTCCAGTCAAATTACATAGGTACTTTCCCATCTCTTGTAGTGAACAGTTTGGCAGTAGAGATGCTACAGCCACACTAAACGGCTTTTACAGTGTTTTTGGGAGCCCAAATTAAACATAACCCAACACTCTCAAGTATGACGGATTGTTTCCCGTTGAATTTAAATCCCCAGTTAGTTTCATCCTTGAAGTAAGATTCCAGTTTGAACCGGCTAACAGACTAAGTCTATGTCAATGTGTCTGTTGGACATATGAACTAGGATGATTCAGTGAAAATTCTAAATATTCGAAAGATCCTACTTTTAAAAACCAGCAGTGAACAACATTATTACCATGAACGAAATAAGGTCATTTAATCATATAATCATCCTACTATTAGGAGAGTTAAACATTTTGAGTGACTTTAAAAGCAACACAAAAAACTGTTAAGATAACCAGTTACTTTCCCTATTTCCTAAAAAAACTAATCTGTCGGGTGAAATAGCGACAACTAATTGATTATTCCATCAGTTACTTGGGTGGCCTTTAAAGTCAATCAACACTTTTCATCAGATATTTAGAGACAGTTAGCGGGTAGTTCTGTTTCCTCTAGATTTCGTTCCTCTCAGCTAATTTATATCAATGAAACGCAGGCTTTCTCCGATATTGAAACTTGCGATGACGCATTTTGAAGTGACAGAACTTATTGTTGAACCCCTGCAGAACTGCTTACTGACATCACCAAATGGCAGTGCGTTTCACAACTGAGAAGAATATGATCAGTACACAGATTTAAGTAGGTTACATAACGTTAGTTACTGTGCGGCAAATGATTAATTCACAATTCTCTTTTCTGCAACTAAGTTTTTAAGTTGAAACAGCAGGAGTTGGATGTTATATACTTCATCTAATCCACCTTAGGGAAAGACTAATTCTGCATGTATTACCACTGAGTATTACGATGAATACGGTGAACTTGTACGCATCTAATGAATTCTGTTTATCCTGAATATTTATTACTTTGACTAGAATTCTATTTTCATGGCTCACGTATACTGGCAGCAGTGATTGATAATCTACCATGGCACAATGCAGTCTATACAGAAAAAGTTATATTTGCAGGCTCAAGGTAAGCTAAAAAGTAAATTGAAAATGTTTTACTTGAGTTGTGTGGTAACGGGACTACTAGAATGTTTAGGAAGTAGTCATTCAATATTAAAGTGCATTTTCACTTATCAGCAGTTATCAAAGACGTATTTGGAAACGTGAACAGTAATTAAATGGCTCATATTCAGTACATTGAGCACTGTCACACGACCAACAAAAGGCAGATAGTTTGAGAACGACTACTTTTGTATCATATTTATACTTTAATCACAAATTTAAAAGCCATTCATTTGTTGCTGTTTAATAGTTGTGATCTCCAGTTGCTATACTGAGTCGAATTACTCAGCCTCTATTGGCAGATGTGATCTTATGCGGATGTCTCGATATTACCTGAGTATTCGTTATCTTGCAGTCTGCTTGATGGCTTGCAGCGGAATACAGGATGCGCGTTTCACCCTACATGGCAGTCGTCAGTTGAATTTACCTGTACCTCAGTGAGTGCTGTATACTGAGAACAACATTACTCACTGGGGTACAGGTGAATCCAGCTGAAGAGTCTCAACCAGGCCGAAGCGCTTATCCTAGATACCACTGCTAGCAACCCAGAAAACTACAGACGTTCACTTAGTTTCTTATGCTAGACGTTAGAAGTCAATCGATAGGAAGCTGTTAGTGACATAGGTTTCCTGTTAGTTGGTACTTACCAGTAAGGCATATCCGCAACCTTCAACCGAACTATACTCCCTCACAAGTCCAATTTTGTATTACTCAGATGTGATGTCAGAGACTTTACCAACTGGCTACTTAAGTCACAACTGAGCAACTCAGGAAAACGATAAAACTCAGTATAGTTGACTGTGATTTTGTCAGATAATTTATTATTCACATTTCGTTAATACTAACGTACTCACTTGCAAGTGGCTGGCTGATGTTTTTCAGATTTTAAGAAAGACAAATCAAGTTAAATCTTACCATGTGCAGAACTCTGACTAGACCTCTATGGAGATAAAATCACTGTGATTTAGGTTGGGTAAAAGATCTCTGAAGGGCTGTAAGATGTGTTGATTCAACATAAAATAGTCACAGCTTATCCTTCTACAATTATGCAAAAATCGGTCCGGTCCAAGTATATGTTATGACAGGGAAATCGCCAGCTAAAAATACCAGTTAACTATGACTTGGTTCTTATGTAAGTGAACATTTGTCATGGCTTATCTAGTCAAGTGCATATTACACATACATAAAATCCCATCAAATAATGCCCTAATAGTATTACAATGTACCAATTAGCCATACTATCCTTTCAACTATTCTAGCATTCTGAATCTTGAGAAATTATTTGTTAATCCTCTAGAGTTGTACTATAGGTAACTAGGTAAACTGGAATCAAAGGCCTCCATACGAAAATATACGGTAATTGAAAACACTAGGAAGATTGCCCCGCGTGTACACTGTTACCTACTAGTTCTGGCACATTTCGGTAACAATTTTTTTACCACCCACACTAATCCCAAATATAACCAACGTAAATAATGAAAAAATATGAAAGCAGATAATTCGACACACGAGACTTGTCAGTACTTTAAATCTTGTACCCCTCATTTCAGTGGATGGAAATAATTGATCTGTATAGTCATAAAAGCTCTTCAAACATAAGCTTCTATGTTAACTTGAGTTTTATTTCGCTATCACTTTAATGGTGTTGGTTATTAGTGAAATCATAGATATGCACTTCATCTTATTTGAAGCCTGTTAGACGAATGGGTCTGTAAGCCAATGAATAACCGCTTTTCAACTGAGATGCGAACCCGTTGATCAAACAACAAAGTGCTTCCTATTACGACTATCATCGTCCTTGTTAGTAGGTATCACTGAAAAAAGTAACATGAAAATGAAATTCAAGGCGAAATCCCAGCATCTCTTCAAACAGTTAAAAAGAATAGATCTGTCTGATATAAATAAACCAAAAGCAGAAATCGCAAGTTGCAATACCAAGCGACACCTGTTGTACAGGTAAAAGTGTCTTAATTTAGTGACCCAGTGGATAATAATCTGGTCTTTGAACTGATGGGCTTTGAATATGGATTTTGATGGAGATTCTGACACTCACTTGAATGCCCGAACATAAAGCTGAAGATTACTAAATGGAACGAAAGACGAGTTCTCTATTCAACTACTAGCCGACACTTATCAAACCTTAAGGTTTTTTTTCACTATTTAACACCCAACAAGGTGTATATTTGCAGACTAGTGAGTACAGGTCACTGAGTTGTTGTTTTTGAAGTACACGTGAAAAATAATGAAAGCATTACTTCTCTTAATATTGCATTTTTTCTGTTTGCTGTAAATTTTAATGCGCAAACTCGAATCACTACTTTCTACACTTATCTGCTACTGTTGCTACGACGTAATTTTGACATAAAAAAAGAAAGAAAGAAACCAAACTAATTGGAGGCAGACAATCGGCATGAAGCTGTGGAAACTAGGTCCAGGGTGATCGTGACCGATAGAACTCCATCAGCACTCAGGATAAGTCAATATGACATTGATTATTCTCCAGTAGCCAGTCAAATAGAACTAATTAAATCACTTATCAAAACTTTTTTCAGAATATTCATCACGACATGGCATCAGCTAGAGAACCATCGGATACTAGAGACATAAGACAGCTGCTGTATCTTAATTCTTGTCAGTGTGCACACAAAAACAACTAATCAAACCATCTAGGTTTTCGATAGTTTTACAGCTGAACTTGATTCATAATGTAAACAGAAGTTTGATGGGTATAGTGACAAGCTAAAGTATAATATCAGTGCTTAAAATATCCTTCGAATTTTCAAATAATCAAAACTGCTGATTAATAACAGCAAAACAATAGAAGTGCCCAAAAATCCTTCAGTTTGAACAAGACCCTGAGTAACATGACAAGAGATCAGATGTGGTGATAAACAGCACAGAAACATAAACTCCCTGAGAACTGAACAAAATGAAAGAAGGAAGGTGATTTCAGGGTATCCTTAGAAACTAGCTTCAGATTCAGACAATGGGGGAAGACGGGGCTTATTGAAATGTAATCCTTCAGAGACTTCTGCTATGTTTTCATTAATCTTCAGTATTCTAATGATATCTTTTACCATTTCAAAATCCAAACAATATTTTGCTTGTTACTATGCCCAGTAAACTACTGTCACTGTCTGATACACTCCAGCTATTCATCAAAAATTGCATATATCAGCGGCTGTACAGCCGTTTGAACGGAACAGTCAAAAAGGTGTCCCAGACTGAACAACTTATCGTTCATCTTTCCTGTTAGGATGGCCATTTTCCGTATACTGGATTCTAAGCTGGTTTCTGAATACTGATGGGCTGCCCACAGAACCTAAAATCCTAAGCTATCTACCTTATGGAATCATGCATGCTTATTGCTGAGGTACCTGATACTGTGACGCAATAGTTAGTTTGTGCTGCATGAATCCTAATAGTTTTCCACCTGAAACTCACCTTTGATGAATACTGTTATGAAATCAGTCAGTTTGTCATAAGTTTGTGTCATCTTGATAGAAATGTTTTAACTGGTCAATAACTTTTGTTTTCGGTGCATAATCGTTCAATACATTTACTGAAATTGTATCTTTGTAACAAAGTTTCAGGTTAACAACAAATTGATTTTTTGTGTTATTTTTTAGCTAATTTTCTTACATCCGTTTCAACTTGTTATTTCAGTGCTGGTGGGATAGGAGTTCTTATGAATGTGGATAGATTAGGTCGAAAGTTATTCAGTCGTATTGGACATCCTGTATTAGTTAGTGGGATAATAGACTCATCGTGGTTTATTCATATACCGGCCTACCAAGAAAGTAAATGTGTAAATGCATTTGAATGTCCACCGGAAGAAGGAATTCACCGAGGAATGAAGTAAGTGACCTTTCATGGGCTCCTAATAAGTTTTTAGTGAGCAATAAGCTTGTAACTTGTATAATACCCATAGATTGAACCACGTAAAAAATGTTTCAGTGGATGAAAAGCGTAACCTTAGCTGCCAAGAAAATACCACTCTGTCCTGTTCCCAGCGTGTAAACATTATCTAACCTGAATCAGTTGGATTTATCATCACAAATATCAACTCAGATCCTCTGTTTTTGAATTGTACCGTGATTTGAACTCTAACCAAGAAGTTGATTGCTCCTCAGACATTTCATTTCGAAAGCTTGATTCCATACCTTGGTTTAATCATCCTGAAACCTGTGGCACCCTTCTCCCATTTCCAACCATCATCAGTAGTCAAAAGAAAAGGTGGTTAGAAATGACTGGTGCATATTCCAACCATTTCACCTTGTACAAACTTAAGTCTTTTTAAACAATGAAATCTGCATTATTTTATGTAAGGTCATTTACCCAACTCTCATACTTCCCACTTACAAAAGCTAGGCGATACACTTGTGGTCAAATGCCTGAATCCTCATTAATATTGTTCAACTTAATCATGTACGTCTCATACCCTTTTGGCCAATACAACGGTTACTTCACTGATTCGGAAAGTTTTATCGGCCATAATAGTCTCCGTTCCAAATGAACCTCATCTCAAATACAAAAAGTATTTATAAGTGGAATCTGCTAATACAATGAAAATCCTTAAAACCAGCCTAGTGGGGTAGCGAAAGAGATTGACTATCTAATCTTTGTTTACCGAATCAACACTTAATACATGCAACAGGGATGACTTAGCACCTGTTCAGGATATATGGAAAATCTCACTACCTGCCTATGTCACAAAGGTGGTGAGAGAATTAGAACTACGTAATACAGTTTCTTAAAGTTTTGAAGTTACCTGGTATTGCAAGGGTCCCATTCCACTGCAAGTACACCATATGCGATCCCAGGTCGTTCACTTTCTTCCTCTGATTTCGATTAGAAGTCTGTCAACCAATATTCTTTCCATGCCACATGGCCGATGTTGAATTCGTACTCCTGTAGTCGTAACATCCAACGTGATGATTTTCTTCTGGGGTCTCTTGCTGTCTTGAGCCACTGTAGAGGTTTATGATCACTTTCAATATGGAATCGTTGACCGAGGAGGTGCGATCTCCACTTATCAAGTGCCCAAACTATCGCCAAACATTCCTTTTCAACTGTGGAATATTTCTGTTCTGCAGGTGTCAGGACACGGCTAGCATACTTCACTACTCCTTCAGTCTGTCTCAGAACTGCGCCCATTCCATAATCACTTGCATCAGTGGACACGATGAATGGGCTGCCGGGTATTGGTAATTTTAAAGTCATTTCCTGGTCATTCAGGAGTTCCTTGATGTGATCAAACGTTTTCTGTACCTCCTCCGTCCACAAAAATTTTGGGTTGCCACGTAGCTTATATAAAAGTGCTGCTATATCATTGAACTTTTTGAGGAACCGACTATTGAACAGTTGCAGTTTCCTCTTGGAATTCGGCACTGGAATGGTTTTAAGCATCAGAATTTTCTCAGGTAATGGTTTTATTTCACTGTTCCCAACTCTATGTCCTAGCAATGTAACACTCTTCTTGGCTACTTGAGATTTTGTCTTATTGATGCGAAGTCCAAACTCGTCAATGCGTCTCAAAACGGCTTACATGTGTTTTAGATGTTCTGCTTCCGTCTGACTGTACACCACCAGGTCATCACCATACACCCCCAAGTTTTCTAAATTCTTCAGCAACAACACCATCAATCGTCTAAATGTAAATGATGCGCCTGCCAGACCAAATGGCATTCGTTTGAACTGGTATTGCTTCTTGCCCATAATAAATGCTGTTCTATCTTTATCGCCTTCTTTTGTTGGTAGCTACCAGTAGCCTGAGTGGAGGTCCAGAACTGTAAGTACTTTTGCATTCTGCAGATGATCCAGTGTTTCAGCTACCGTAGGCATGGCACACGGCTTCAGTTGTGTTATGCTATTTAACTCTCAGAAATCAACGCAGAATCTATTTTTTCTATTTGACTTTCTTACCAAAAGCGCTGGCAAACTGTATGGCTATCAGCCTCTTCAATAATACCTTCATCTAGCATTTCCTGAACCTGGCGCCCAATACGTTATTCGCAGTGTTATAAATGTTGTCACTGGGATTTCATGCTGAACCTTGTCACATTATTCGTAGGGGTCTTCATCTCCCGTGAACAATCTGTCGTACTTCTTAACCAACTTCACGGTGTTTTGCGCTTCTGAATGTGGTGCTCTTGATACCTTAATCTCCGCCACCTCAAGGTTTTCCTGCGTGGAGGACGACCCGTACTTCGTAGCCACTATTACTGTCCTCGTGTTAATAACTGCGCCCACTTCTCTCAGAAAATCAGCACCTAGAATTGGCCATTGTTGACGTGTGGTGACAACGAGAGGAAATCTAATTTTCCGACTTGCGATCTCAACGACACAATCTGATATGCCTGCGATTTCTAATGCATGTCCACTAACCGTTAGAGCGCATAGTATTATGATCTGAGACTGACTCTTATCTATCAGTGCGACTGCCACCCATGTATCTATTAAACACATAATCTCCCGATCATTTATTTTCATTCTGGCATACATAGCATCCATATCTATGGCTACTGCAATATCTAGCCTAGTCGGAAAAACAGAACTCATATTATATCGTTCAAAAGGTTTTCTTTTTCGCCTCTCCGGACAGTTTCTTCGCTAGTGTCCAGGTTTTCTCATGCAAAGCATTTATTCTGTCTGTCGATATTCACTCGAAGTGCAGCCACCTCCTCCTGAAGGTTGTCGATTTGTTTTTTCCAGTTATTCACCTCTGGTGACTCCACCGTAGCTACTCCTGTAATCATCGGCTGTCTGGTCACCTTGGCCGTCTCACTAATATCCATCGGTTGGGCTGCGTTCACTAGTCGTAGCTGCTGGGCACTGGCATTCGGGACACTTACGGGGAACTGTTCAGCCAGCAACTGCTCCTGTGAGTCTTCATCCAACGTGGGAAGTGCTCATCGAAGTAGTTTGATCGACTTCACAGCCAATACCAGCGGATCTTCGTCTATTCCAAGTATCATGCTCCGAAACTGCTGCATCGCCAGCTCCCTGTCCGCCAGGCTGTCGAAATCCGCTTTCAGTCATTCAACCATTCTCTGCCAAGTCTCCTTCCCCTCTCCACGCCGTCATACGTTGCCTTTACTCTACCCCTCAGCAACGTGCCAAGTACGATGACCTTCGCTCCTGGATCCCGGACACCCATCAGCTACGCAATTGAGTCGAAGTCCCTGAGAAAGACTGTGATGTCTACATCCTCGAACTCTGCAAGCCACAGGATCTTCATCACGTCCAGAAGCGGCGATGCCAAATACAAGGAAACAAGAAGACCCAAAGAAGCAAAGGAGATTTATCGTCATCAAGTGCTACAGTAGTCGTTAAATATGGTATACCTTGCACTGAAAGCATCATTTGCAGATGTGCTTTATTTCCCTTTCTACTTCTCTTTTGATTTCCTCTTCACACGCCTGTGCTGTGCCTTTCGTTTCTCTTAGCAGAATCCTTACCCACTGCTGGTAAATCTCTATGACTTCTGCCACTCTCTTAACATATACTACTTATGTCCATTCTTATTAGCAACCCCCACTACAATATGACTATGGATAATGAGTTGTGCCCGAAACGTAATCTAGTAAGTAACGGAATTATATTCCACCTCTATGGTCAGGTTTAATCTGATAATAATTTGCATACTTAAATTATCTCTGCTACTGGTGGGATATCTGAATACCTTTCAGAGAATGCGTATACTTTACAACAGTCCAGACTATTGTACTTAAGACTGAGATACAGCCGTTAAAAGTGGAAGATATGAGGAGGTCACATGTTTAGGATAGTAGATATTTCCACAAAATTGCTCACTTATGGTACAGCTACGCAATCAGAACTGTTTTTATGATATTCGAACAGCTAGGTAAAAATGATTCCCGGGTCAATGTAGCTGTGAAGCTTCACGGACCCAGACTGTTTAAACAGCCCCCATACATGCTAAATCTTCGTCTATTTCCCTACAGTGTTTTTCGAGGAAGGACTATACTGGAACATAGCTGAAGTAGTCCAAACGAAGGCATGACACCATTCTATGGAGTCCTTGATCTGAACCATATAAGTAAGTATAGAATACTTCTCTAAGGTATTCTTGATGATTGGAATACGTGGTTACAGAATGCTGATGATACGGATGAAATGAGATCACAATGAAGCACTTACATACCTTCTTTATCGCTGAAAATTTGAAAACTTCCACTTAGCTTTCTTTATTGATCCCTTTCCCCCCTTTCAAACACTTTTTCTACTCGAATATCACTCTTTTTCTGTCCACTTCTCCTTAGCATGCTGTTGTGCGACAGTGTGGTAACCCTAATTGATACGTTATATCAAAGGTTCCTCTTTTATTTTCAGTACTGTCTGTCTGACAGTAATTCGATGGAACAGGTACCTTTGCTGCGTTTCATAGAAAGATTTTCCTCCATCTTTGTAAATAAGTTTTACAAAGATTTAACTAATCAGTTGGGATTGTTTTGAGTTAGGAAAGCACTATGATAGTAGCTGTTACTTAAATGATTACGAACGTTTAACTGAGATTATGTCAGCTGGGGTAAAACACAGTAGATTGGCGTGACTCAAAAAACCTTTAGGTAGTACCTTTGACCACAACACTGAGTGACGCCAACTGATGTCTACGAGGTGGCGTTTGTTTCTCGCTACGTTACGCATACACCAACAAGTACATGAGTGCTAGCACGAAAGAAAAGCAAAGGCCAAAGACTTCTTGCCAAACGCTTGCAATCGCCGACATATACGTTTTTCATTGATGATAAGGTCGATATGATTTGAATGCAAGCTTTTGTAGCATCTCAGTCACCAGTCTCCATCAGCCTTCACCTTTATTTCACACACGTAAGACTTAATTACAAAAAGTGATTGCCTTTCAACCAAGATTATACTTTATAGAGTGGTTTAACTTGTTGGTCTAGTGATTTTACTCTGCATTTCATCTCATTATATGTGTTTATTTTACTCTCATCCTGCCAGATTTTGGAATGCTAGGATACCAAAAGCTTGTCGAAAGGTTCATCCGAAAGGACAAAAATGGAAGTGCTATTTGGCGCCATTTATGTACCCACATTTAAAAGTAAGCCTACAAAGAGTTAAACACCACCTCACCTTACAGACTTTTTATCGATATCCGTGGTGATTTTAGTTGGTAATTAAACGTTCAGTGAATGTATCAGTAATTTTTGATTCTATCAGGTCATAAAACTAACGGAACTTTGTAAACTTGTTCCATACTCACAATTAGATAAATTTCTTGTCTACTTCTTTGAGGGTCACAGTTAAATGGATAATATAAGAGTTAAAGGTCACGTAAGAAGTATTACAATATTTGACATGTGAACAAGTAGTATGGTGGAAAACCAGTCTGACATCTTTTTAAATATTTCCACTAACAGTCATATTTTTGAAACTCTCTCTCTCCTTCCTTAGCATTATTGTGGATCTTTTCCTATAAACTAGTCCTCTGTGTGGTAACCTGAACCGTTGCACTTTCATGCCAAGCTCACCGTTGACTTGTCTGTTTGCAGTCGAATATTGGACGCGTACTTTTTCATGGCTTCGAGGAGCCGTCTTTAGCTGGGTACCTAACACTGACATTGACGTTCAAGTCAAGAATATTAGGAAAAATAAAGTATACTTTCTGAATTTCGCTGCTAGACAATATCTTCACATAATGATAAGACACCGAAGTGATAATTTAGCCAATCGATTTGTAGATGATAACAATAATTCATTACAGTCAGATGATAAAGCGTTATCCGTTGATTACGCTAAACCTTTTGTACACCAAAAGCAGAAAAGTGTTTGCATTTAACGCCGATGTGTTCATGTATACCATGGAAGGGGTCTTGAAAAGCGTAGGTTGGTAACTGAAATGAAATATATAACAACAGTGAAGGATGATCCTACCCACACGATACAACTTAAGTAAAAACTAATTACATAGAACAAAGTTAGTGATTGGCAATGAATGAAACCTGAGTCACTCCAGGATCTAAACCTGCGGATACATAGTTATCTCAGACAATCATATTATCACCAAAAACCTATTGAACTGCAAAAAAATCACCTAGTGTGAAATAATATTGGCGTTTCTTACATATATGTGTCCATCTTTCGGTATGTTTCAATTAGTATACCAGTTTTATTGTTCATGGCTTTATCGATGATGCCGTTGTGAAACTGCCGTTAACAAGAATATGTAACCTTCGGATTTCAAACAATATTTTAAACTATAGTGTCATCTAAAGATCGGATAGTTGGCCATTGTGCACACAAAATACGCACTGCAGTGATTTTTAATGGGAAAACAAAATAAACATAACTAAAGTGTTTTAGAGTCGTTTACAAATACCTGCAATACCTTTGCGTTACCTGTGATCAGCAACTTCTTAGCACTCAAAAGACGACGGAAACTAGTGTGTTGCGTAATTATTATTGTCTTCTTTCAATAATTAGAGTCACTTTTTGGATACTTGGATTCAATATCAAGCATTTTAACCTTCGAACTCTTCCTTATGATCTCAGTGGATGCTACATTTTAAGAGAAATCAAACCCTGGTTACTGACTTATCTAAAGAGATTTTAGTGATAATTTGAAGATACTAAAGGTATATGGAATTTCTGTGAGATGTTAATCAAACGAATGAAATTGTATAAAAAATCGCTGTATACAGTCAGTGGACTAATATTTAGAAAAGCTGACTACCGAGTTTTATCCCAATTATCCGTAGACTAATCCATTTATTATGAAGCCTATGGATAACTTATTAAGTTGCATAGGTAATCAGTCACCTCAAGGGGTTAACAGTTTTGAAATAGCATGTTTGATGCCGACCAAATTCAATGATCCAAATCACCTTCACTTAATGGAATCCTTCTAAAAATCTACCGATATAATGCTTTTATAATTCCGAGGCGGTTAACCTATAAAGTGTATCTGAATTTACATAATTGAAAACATTTAACCATGCCTGAAACATTTTTAAAAAGTAAGATTTATTTATACTAGTAGTTAATTTCTTTAATTGATCTATATCTTTCTTTCATCTTATTAAGCTCCGGTATATATTGTTCAGAGTTTATTCGATGAAGCTCAAATGCAAATGTCCAAAGTCCCACTACTCACCGGTGGAACATATTCAAAATGGGCCTATATACAAAATTTAGGCAAAGAAGTTGCACGTAGTCTTCAATCTGCAGGGTGAGCTGATTTTTATAAATTGTTGATGAAACTAATCCAACCACATATGTGTTTTTTACTAAGTGGTTTCTGTCAATAAGTAGAAGGAGCTGTTTGAACTAGGTTTTTATATCTGCCGTCCCTCACAAACAAAGTGAGTCTAATGTCCTGAGAGAACTGATGGTGTTTCAGATATCTTAATCGATGTCCCCCGGTGTTAGAGTTAGAAACGCCACCATTAAGCCATTTTGATCACATTCGACCTCGGTCAATAGAAGCGTAATCAATATCACGTAAGACCTGGACAATTCTTTCAAGTTTGAGTCTCCGATGTTGTTAGCAAGTCAAAAGACACATTAACACCTCCCATATAAATCATAAAGTGAATATATAAGTATAAAACTAAGCGGCGCCAAACTTGCTAAGTCGTAATAATAAATTGCATCTTGCAGCATAGTTATCAGTCGTTGAAAGGACATCCAAAGAGTCCACGCTTTCAATTTTCCAGCAGTACCACAGTTATTTCGTCCCCTCAACACCCAGCCTCTCTGTCGATATTAAAATTCACGAGTTTATTCTCCATCATACCGACTATATTGATAAACCATCATTGCACTGTCTAAATGCAAAGTTGAACAACTCTATGTTATTTCTGAAGTCACAGATTGGTTATTTCCAGCATTTTGTCAATCATGAGGGGCTGAAAAGTTCAGCGTACTTGATGCCCTGCCTTTTTTCTCAGTGTGTGATGCTCTGTTATCCTTGAAAGTTAGATAAGAGCAGGATTATAATCGAAAAGTGACATTCACTATTGTTTGCTCATCTAAAGTACATAGGTGTAGGTAAGATACATGAGATTGTAAGGACTCTAAAAAAGCTTTTAGAAACATTTAACACAAATAATTTACACGCTACCAGTAGATAGCGTCTCGATAAGTGCTAATCCGTTGAGATGCCTCCTTTGCTCTTTAAATCCATCTCATGAGGAAAAATAACTATTTTTAAGAGAAATACACTGCTGAATAACGTCAATGCTTGCAAATCATTCACCTAAATCCGTTAACTTTGCTATTTTTATCAAAGTGATCTAGTTGTTCCACTTTTTTGGAACCAAGCTTATCAACAGTGTACTTCAGCCAGCTGGTTTAGGTTAACTGACTTACTTAAAATCGTTTTAAAGTTGTCTATGAGCTTCAAAATCTGCACCAACGTACCTCACAGCTGATTATCTCCTCAGCAAAGATATCGACACGTTTTCAACTCAAAAGCATCTAAATAAAGAGGTGGAAATCTGACAGGAAGATATCCTGAGCTATTTTTATAAAGTTCTGGAAAATATCCGTAGCTGGGAACAGCTGACATTGATCTGAAGATAACTGTGGCCAAGTCATATTAATGTAAACGCTGAACAGCACAGACCCTAACTAAAGTGAGATATTTTTTACTTACCACTGACAAAACTGATGTCTACACTTTTATTCAAATTGTCCGATGTGTTTCAAATCCAGCAGAAAGTAGACTTTTACACCCTGGAAACGAGGAAACGACGGAAAAGATATGCCAAAATGACTTCATATATTTAGGTGTATAGGACAGTTGGTTACTTTAAGGAAAGCTGAATGATGGCCATAACATAAGAATGCTATAATATCTTCGGATGTACACCTATATCAGTAATAATTCGAAGATATTTGATATTTTTTGAATTTTTGTTATAGAGGCGTATTCGCTCCATCATGTTTGGACCACGAAATTTTAACTAAAAAGTAAGTATATGCAAAACTAATTACTTTGATTATCTAACCATCAGTTTCAAGATAACTGATTGACAGTTTCATAATAATTACAGCAGCCTGAGATTCTTGTCACGGAGTTTAACTTCTGCTACCAACTTAGCATTCAACAATGATATTATTACAAATAATAACGGAGAAAAAAAAGAAGAAGCCCTGATCCAGTTGGAACCATACTCCACCCAGCTTGTTTTCCGTAATTTCAACGTTCAGGTCACCACACCTTAGTCTAAAGATGATGACATTCAGCCCTTAGAAATTCACAGTTGCATCATCTTAAAATTAGACGGTAGACGTATGCGGCACGTTCAAAATCGTTTCCATTGCTGGTCGTTATTAGCTAGAAAAGCAGGATACAACAGAGAGGTATTTCATTCTAGTTTATGACTTCTCAGTACTATTAAAATACGACTTCACGAAGAGTCAAGCACACAAGGGTTAGCTCATTTTGCAAACATACCACGATCTAATTAATAGCCTAAACTCCAACAGTCCATGTTTTCAATCTGTAGTTGATTGCCTACTTACAAACCGTATTAGTCAATAGCAGTTCAGTATTAACTAGTGACTTGTTAAAACAGTGATTTGCCGGAGTTCTTATATAAAATCTCTACACATGGGCTAACCAAATCCAGTGTGAAGATGTATGCTGTCAGATGACATTGGATAGTGTTTGCAAGACATCTTAAATCGACATAAGTTGGAAAGCGTAAACGGTTGGATTTGAATCCAGTTTCTAAGTGGTACCGTGTTCACCGCGAATCCTAAGGATGCCAGATTTGACTACTCATGAAACTGTAGGGGAGAAACGTTGAGCAGTCCTAAACTAGGTCAAAACAAGTGACATGAGATTTCTAATTTCTAGTGGTTTCCTATGTGACAGTCGATGACATATGCAGTTTTCTCATTAACTTTTACAATGAAAAATTACCTTCGAACTAGCTACCAGAAATCACTGATTTACTGATGAATTGCGCGAAACAGTTTATGTACCAAGATGTCCAGCCGCACTTTTGGCGTTGATCAGATGATACTACTAAATGTTTAATTTAATGAATACTCGAAACGAATTGTTATCTTTAAGGTTTTTGTAAAGTTGTGCAACTTGTAAACAGATGAAATCTTGAGCGAAAGTAAGCTCCCGGTAATTTTGGAATTCTAAGGAATCTCCAAAATATTTATTATTTATTATTATTTGTCCCTTGGGTTACTAATCGAACATAGAGCTTCAGAAGCACGTCTCCATTTCACTCTCTTCTCTGAAATCTTTTGAACCTCACTCCACGACAGCCCACAACCTCTCATTTCTTCCTCGCACCATCTCCTCCATGTCACCCCCACCACGGACGCCCAACTCGTCGCTTCCCATGCGGGTTCCACTCGACCACCTGGCCTGACGCGTGATGTCCCCAGTCGGCCTTCTCAGTGTATGCCCAATCCATCTCCACTTCCTCCCACTGCATATTTCTTCAGCGATAGCCTCTTGCTTCGTTGCTTCCTTGCCACAGTTCCTTGTTGCTCATTACTACTATTCTGGCCATCTGATCTTCAGTAACGAGGCAGCGTAAGCAGTTGTTGATGAATGTCTGCAGTTGTTTGTTGGAAGTGCCTTTTGTGACGCACCAAGTCTGTGAGCCATACAGAAGTACTGACTTGACGTTGGTGTTGGTGTTGGTGTTGAAAATCCGTATGTTGTTCCACATGCTGAGTGCAGTGCAGAAGATCTGCACACTGGTTTCAGACTAATGAACGCTTGTCTTGCTTTTTCAATCCTGGTTGGCTTTGACGTCCTCATCTGTGCCGCCACCTGTAGTTGAAACAGTGCTGTCTGGATAGGTGAAGGAGGCTTCTTCCTTTAAGTTTCTCCCGTTGATGGTGATTAGAGTTTGTTGTTGTTGTTGTTGGTGGTGGTGGTGTTGGCTGGCTATCTTCATTACTTCTGTCTCCTCTGTGTTCAATTGAAGTCCCGTCTTCGCTGCCATGCCCTGCCCTGCCCTGCTCTGCCCTGCCCTGCCTCTTCTGTCAACTTGTTAGTTTTCGCCTGTAGATCTTCAAGTTTGTTTGAAATCAGACACAAGTGATCGGTGAGTTCCAAATCTTCTAGGTTGTTTTCTGCGGTCCAGCCAGTGTGTCCCCCTCTTCTCACAGCTCCTCACTGTTTGTTTCATGATCCAGTCCAGTCGACCACAACACAATCAGGAATATCATGGGTGATAGTAGGTGGCAACCTTGTTTCACTCCTGTCTTCACTTCACTTCACTTCAAAAGCATCACTGAGCTAGCTTCCCATTGTGAATTACTTGGCTGGCATGTGGCGTCTTCACATAGTTGTTGAATGAAATTGATAAAGGTTTGCGGTATTCGGAAGTGTGGAAGCAGTTTCCAAATTACTTGTTGGTGGACGCTGTCAAAGGCCTTCTCGAAGTCGATGAAGTTTAGGTAGAGGGCTGACTGCCATTCTATACTCTGTTCCATGATGATGCGTAGTGCAGCGTTGCAACTTGGTCGGCATATGATTTGTACTTCCTGAATCCAGCGAGCCAGCCTGTTCCGGTGGTAATTTTGAATCCAGTGCATCTTTTAGTCTCTCCAGGATGATGCGGCTTAATATTTTGCTTGGTGTGGACAGCAGCATGATCCCGAGTCAGTTCTTGCTAAGACCTAGGTCGCCCTCCTTCGGGGGTTTGACAACGTAACCCTTCTTTCAATCTGCAGGCACTTTCCCTTCCTTCCAAACCTTCTGCAGTAGTGGTGTGAGCATATCCGCTTTTGTCCCTGCGTCTGTTATCAGTGTTTCTGGTGGGATCCCATCTGGTCCTGCTGCTTTCCCTCATTTCAGTAGCTATATGGCGTTCAGCACTTCGACTTTCGTTGGGGGATTTGTGTTCACTTGTAGTTCTGTGTCTGCAGGTTGTATTTCTGAACGAGTTTCTGGTGGTGGTGGTGGTGGTTGCTTTAAGAGTTTTTTGAAGTGGTCAGCCCATCGTTTCCTCTGTTTCTCCTCTTTGGTTATTAGATTTCCTTCATCGTCTTTTATTGGTCTCATCTGTATTGATCTCTTTCCTACCCGACAGTAACCTGGTTATTTGATACAATGTTGTCAGGTGTCTGTCTCTCTTACCTGCAGCCTGTTCTGCTTCACTTACCAGTGTGTCGTGGAAGTGTCTTTTGTGTTTGCGCGCATCCTTCTTCACTTCTTTGTCCAGTGTTTTATGCATTGCACTCAGTTCCTCCTCTAATTGTGCATTCTTGCACTGGTTCATCTTCTACTTCACCATCCTCCTCTCACTCCTCTATCAGCTTCCATGTGATCCGTCGAGATCCATTCCTTGTCTTCTTTCTTCTTCTTCCTTCCTAATAAGGTTGTGAAGGTTTCTTTCCACATCTCTTTCAAAGACTTCCAGTGTTCTTCCACACAGGTTTCTTCACGGATGTTGCTCGATATCTCCCATTTTGTCTTGATGGCTGGCTGCCATGAAGATTTCCTTCATAGTTTCGTCCTTCAGTTTTGTTCTGGGTGTTGAACTTGAACTGTGGTCTATCACCAACTTCCTTGAAGGCTTTCAACTTGATTTGAAGGTAGGTTCCTTGCACTGGACAGTGAGTGGTCTGAACCTACATCTGTTCCCCTTCTTCATCTGATCTTGTGTCCAGTAGGCTGACTGCGTCTCCACTTTCTTCACTTTGAGATGAAGTCGATCTGATTTTTAGTGTGGTGAGTCCTAGTGTCTGGTGAAATCCATGTTGCTCGCTTTGTGGATATCCTTGTGCTTGAACACACTGCCTCACCTCCAATCACCAAATCGTTGAATGCACAGAATTCTACAAACAATTCTCCATTCTCGTTCATCACCTCACCGAGCGCTTCTCTACCCATCATGAGTTATCTTCCTGTGTTGTCCCCTCCCAGTTTGGCATTCATGTCGCCCACCCATTAGAATTTTGATGTCGCCAACTGGGGTGCTTGTCCAGTGCTGATTGCAGTTGTCTGTAGAATTCCTCCTTCTTCTCTTCATCTGCATTATTTGTAGGTGCATAGTGTAGCATTGTATGAATGTGACCTTCCTTCCTTCTTGAGTTGAATCCATCTTACTGTCAAGATGCTGATCCTGCAGGAGGAGATTGGTTCTCACTGTATGAGAGCCTGCGATGCTGTTGGGGACATTATGATAGCCCCTCCCTCAGTGTGCTCGTGGTTGTCGTCTGGGTAACAGTTTCGGAGTAGATAATTGACTCTCCAGTTGACAGTTTGGAAAGTCCACTCCCATTCCATCTGCTTTCGCAAATTCCTAGCACTTCAATATGATACCTTCTCATCTCGTTTGCAATCTGGGCTGCCTTGCTAGGTTCAAACATGGTGTAGACATTCCATGTCCCCATGTTTACTTTTACTTTCATCGAGAGAGGAGGAGACGCATCGGCCAATGGACTTCCCGAAGGCTTTCACCAACTGGCGTCATTTCGTTTCTCCGATTCCAGTGAAGAATAATTTTGTTATTATTTTTTATATATTGTTTGTGCTTTGAAGTTTGTTTATTGGTTAGATTTGTTTTACGGGGTGGGGTTGGTAGCCCTATGTCCAACGTTCCCTCTTTATTCGGGCTTAGGACGGGCTAGTAACTAGTGAACTGGCTAACCAGGCGAGGTTCTCCAAAATATTTAACCGCCAGAAATTCATACTGACTGACTTTAAAATGTACCTATTCCTAATTCAAACACGTTTGCATGCGTTTTTTTTTGAATTTCTGCTTACAGCATTTTTCAAAATCCAGTTTCTCTTAGTTACACCAGACTGTCATCATATCCTACACTAACATCGTGAGCATTATAATTATGATGTTAAGTTTACGCGCATAATTTTGATTCTCAATTCTAGGCAATTATTTCTTCCTGCTTCTGTATTGGTGAATTAATAAAAGATGTAATTAGCGATCTCTCAAAGTTTCAGTGTGCCTATTTGTTCAACAATAGAAATTTAACTGACTGAGCGCACTTATCACTTCACTTACCAGCTGTATCGATGACGCCAGTGAGTTGTCTAATTTTTTGTTATGGGCTGACTTCACCCTAGTTCTCTCTGTTCTACTATGTAACTGTGAAAAATGATCACTAAAGGTAGATGATATGAGAAGCCTTCGGTTATTTAATCACCGCTGCCTTTGCAGCATAGGCTGTGTCATGATGTCACCACATCAATAATTCGGAAGTCAGTTGCAGAGTTTAAAGAAGGAGAAGAAAGTCAGTTGATAAGGTTGTGGACCATTATCGACTGAAGTGGCTGGGACATGTATTATGCATGTCTAGTCACCGTTTGCCATGTCATACAATATTAGCTGAAGTAGGTTTAGTCTAGAAAAAGGCTCGTAGCAGCTAGACTAAAACATGGTATTAGTCCATAAAGCTTCTGACTGTTGGTCTTAGCAGTGTAAGGGAACGTAGAATTCTAGGTTGGAGTCCATGTGACAACAGAAACCACTGGCTGGACACTCTAGGTGATATAGCTCAGAATCGACTGCAGTAAAGCAGAAGTGTCCACTCACCATCTTCATGTTAACGGTAACACGTGATATTTTTTATTGTGTCATCTCTTCCTCCTCTCTTTTGATGATGTTATATTACTTCTGAGTGCCTTTCATTTTATTTCTGTATCTTTAGTATCATTTCCTTCTCGTTTGATGTGCTGACATGAAAAGTGGTAACTTCAACTGTTACCCAGTAGTCCTGTGTTCAATGTTAACATTATCTGAATGACTGAATGCACCTGTCACCACTCTTTCAAGTGGAATTTTATGATTGACACTTGCAACCTTCGTCAACTTGTTATGTTATGCGAACAACTAGCATATATGCCCACTTTCCAGTTTATTTTACCCTACAGTTTATCATCTTTAATCAAGAAGAGACTTGAATCGCATCTTCAATACCTTCAAGAAATTATTGATAAAGAATTAAACAGTCTGTCTGTAAAACATGAATAGACATTCATCCGTGACAAAGCAGCCTTAACATAAACTTGACTATATTATCCAAACTGAATTTCAACCAGTTACCTGATCTAATCAAACTTCAATGAAGCTCAAACTGTGTTTGAAATGTTTTTTCAATTAGTCATTCATATGGTCACTGATTTCTGATGCACCGTAGGTACCTAAGTCTCAACGACTGAATAGTGTGTCATCTCAACCTCCACACACACGATGACACACCTATTACACCGTGACATGTAGCTCGTATTTTTATTGGCATTCGCAATTAAAAATTGCTGTTAATTCCTCTTCTTTTTTCGCTCCCACTGTTTCTTATTCGAAAACATTAATTATTTAGTAACTGGGTCCACAAAATGATCGGAACAATCAGCTTAGTGAATGCAATCAAAGCATGGGATGATGAACTAGAAAAGTAAGTTGCGAGTTCTACCATTTTTGTTGTTGAGACTTTCTGCTATTTATATAATAGGTTGATGAATGAAAGTGGTAAGACCACCTATACAATGATAGGATTCGGAGCAGCGGTTTCCAGATTACTGGTCAGGTTTCTCAGCTGGCAGAGTACCGAACCAGTCACCAGATCCAATCCTGATGTAGTCAGACTTTAATTTCCGACTTCAGTAAATACCTTCATTATATTATCTTTTTTATTACCTTTTTAAAAGGGTAGTTATCTTTCTAATATCGTCAATTGAAGCTGAGTGTAACTAAAAGAATACCCAAATCAGTGCCTTTTAATAATTAAGAATATCTACCCATTTCAATTTCCATTTTCTTACTCCGGACTCCTCTGGTGCATTTCATTCGTTTTTGTCATCCTTAATGCTTACATTTACTGACTTGAGTGTGTATAACTCATTGTGTTTTTCACAAGCCCTATTCCTGTCAACCTGTAAATGTAAGCAGTGTTGCACTCCAGTTTCGAACTAACTTCATGCATTACGGTCATTATTCTCGTAATTGATTGTGACTGGTACGAGATGAATATCAGACAGTCTATCATTTTATTTTCTTGGTATTGGCTAACAGTGGTATCCAAAACGTGTGTTTTGTCCCACTTCGGACTCTTTATCTGGATGTACCTGAATCCCAGTTGTTGATAGTGTTCCCACTCAGATTCGAAGTTAACACCCATCGCTTCATCATTTAATTCTGGGTAATCCGTATTACGAGGGAAATCTGTATTTTCTTGTAGTTACATCAGAGTTAACTGCTTCAAGATGTGCGGTAGCTTAGATTGTAAAACATATCTCCTGCATAACAAAAGCGTTTGTGAAGTTAGCCTTTACTCATACGATCTACAAGCAAACCGTTGATTAATAATTGTTTATCATCAAGTCATAATGGTGTATCCTAGTTTTCACTTTTATCCTTGATACATGTAACAAAAATATGCGAGAATTATGTAAATAGCTGGTACTAAAAGTGAGCAACAGAGTTATTAGCATTCCCTTGTAATTAATCATTCTGTTGGTTAAATATACTCACAATATTTTTGGCCAGGACTGTAAACCAATAGGCCTTTCACTAAAGTTGGGAGTTAGAAATGATAAATTGGGACTGTTTTAACTAACTAACTTGACTACTTAAGAAGGACATTATGCTTTTGATGGAGAGATTAGTTATTTTATATTAAATACTGAGTCATTTTCAAGATAACAGTCCATAGTGAACATACTACTGGTGAGAAAATTACTAATCCTTAAGTCTCCTTTTCACAGTAGTGATGAACACCATGCAATGATGAATTTTCAGACAGAACATTTCACACCAGTCTACGATGAAAACAGTTTCTGAAGATTCTGTCGACGAATTCACTTTTATTAGCATGGTTTTTGAGTGAACTTTTTCTTCCTCCTGGAGGTTACAAGTCAACTGACTGAAAACCCTTGATCTATTAGTAGGGGTTGAGCCTAATCGCGAAATTTCAAAATTAACTCGTAGACCTCAGTTAGTGTCCAAGATTTGGCGGTTCCAACACTCACCACCATGTAATCGATTCCCTGTTGAATGACCTTCGTTTTAATGCGTTACAAAATGAGTCGTAAAGTGAAATGACGATTCTAATTTCCAGTTGATGATACTGAAGCTTGTCAAGGGTTAGTTCAACTCTAACACTAGAAAAATAACATCCCTAGCAGTTAAATTTTCATCTAAATTCTAATTATTTGAAAGTGTGGTATAGACTATGGCTAAATGTTGAGAGTTGAACAATCCAAGAGAATACGATGAAGTAAGGTCACTTTTGAAGACTTGATAAAACCAGGTATGATAAATCTTTGAGCAAAAAATAGTCTTGATGACCTCTACTACAAAACTGAACATCTCGACTTCCTGATTTCACTAAATAAGGCATCATTGCAACCATGAAGCGATTCCCTGTAAGGTTTGCGACAAACAAATTCGTCACAAGGATAAGCAACTTCACGATTGTGATATTCGCTGACATCAATAGTCCGCAAAGAATTAAGGCGATTTAAAAACGGTATACCACTCCTGATCATGTTTCATGGACCCCTTGAGTCATTTAACTACTAAGTGGAATTTCTTAGACATGCTCAGTGGATTGGTGGACCCTACTCGTGTATTACGACCTTGCAATCGAATACACGAACCTTGGACGTAACATCACCACTTGTGGCATGTTTCAGCTGTCACAGCGCCGAAAACCATATTCTATCTGACTTAAATGTTTACTGATACTCATCAGAGAAGTTCATTTGGTCAGAATGCAACTATTCTGCACTGACAGTATCCTTTGTATATAAGTGACTTTTATTTTATTATCACTCACGGTTCCTGAATCTTATAATGTTAGAATGAAAATACTTGCAGATATAGTCACCAGTTAGGTATTGTGATGGTAACTGAATGCATTTCAGTTATTTAGGCGTATTGAGTGGTGAGCTATGGAATCGATTTAGCCATGTAATCCAATGTTCTGTTTACATAGACACACACACACATATCACAGTCTTAACAAAGAGGCAGGTGTCATTCCTTAATCAAGAGAACATCAGTAACAAGATAAGAGGACACTGTCTACCTCTTCTAGGATTGAGTTTACAATCGTCACGTCTCATAGTGAACACGTCATCATTGATGTATTGTATTGTTAGTAGTGAGACGTTAGTGTTTCTATCTTCCTATTATGTTTTAGGCATTGGATCAAACAAAAAGTAATGTTGCTTTCAATGCGCTATCCAAAAGCTTTACTCACAACTCAGGCAATGGAATGC
>CALYCZ020000053.1:0-39008 GCA_944470555.2 Heterobilharzia americana | reverse complement strand
AAACTAGATTTAAATCATGGTATGGACCGACGACAAAGTTTGGGGCCAATGTCACACGGTACCAAGCAGCATGTTGTGATTGTCTGTTCCTGTGTCATTGAAAACAAATTCACGGGAATAAGTTCAGCTAACGTCGTAACATATTCCGGAAACTGTTCTCATTTTGCGGCCCGCGAAGTGCAAGGTCTCATCATTAAACCATTCAACATGTTTTTAAGGTTGGTGCGTCATATGAGGTCAGCTTCGGTTCTCTTCACCACGAGGTGAGTGGGTGTTATTAGCGGGAAAACATGAATGTTTGGACACAAACAGCATGTAATGCCAATATTTCTAGGTACAATCCCAGCTAGAGCCATAAATTTGAGGTGAACTGTCAGATTAATCAGTCTGCAGCGGTCCCATTGTGAATCTGTTTATGAGAAAGTAAAGGAAACATGGGTACGGAACAATTTATCCTGTGCATAAGTTGATGAGTAACAAGATCTGAACAGAATAACCGAAGAAAGAGAAATCAGATGTAGATTGAAGAGCCGTTGCACAACAATTATGTCTTTTCGGTAATAAACTATGTTAGGATAGTAGTCAGTGGCCCTTAATGCATAATAAACACAAAGCGTAGCACTGAAACTATTTGTCTGAATGGCGGAGCATATCAGTCGATATGTCTAATCGAGAATTCAAGAGACAAGGAATAAGTAATCGTCATGCTTACTGGCGTATGTAGAGGCCTCCAAATGCGAAGTAAGTTTCGGCATGCTGAAGTGAATTAATGGGAGTCTTAGTGTCCAGAAAACAAGACAATTTGAGGTGTAGACTTTTGCGAGAATTTCTGAAGACAGACCTTCCAGTATTACAACTAAGTGGATTTGGACATCGTTTTTAGTCAGGCGATTATGCTGTTCACCATGTGGGCTACTCTACTACCATGATACCGGGTATACAACGGAGGAGAAACTACCCGATACACAGAGTTCTCACTGTTCCAATTAGGAGCCATTTAATTCATTGAATAAAACTTAGAAAAACATCCCACCTGGATTTGTTCTTAAGTTACCATCAATTTCGTTACATTGGAGAATCTAGGGTGCCACATAGCCGTCTCTGGGTGCCTCAGTTGCAAGGCATCTATCTATCTGCAAATAGACTGCATATATCATACGAACCTGAAAGCAAGCTGATGGGGCGCTTAAACCGCCACACGGAGGCACTGGTGTGCACGGTTACGGGGAGCGCATTCCAGATCCAGCTGTAATATGTAGTAAAGAGTTTACTAGGGTCGGAAAAGCAATCGTTTAATTTAACTGTCTGAGGGCGTTCATGAAGAAATGATTCAGACCAGTTACGTAGGGGGCTTTCCGCACCAAATGACCTGAGCTCCATGCACCATCCCTAGTGGAGGACTTTGTCAAATGCTTTCTTGAAGCCGAGAAACGGTTCGGCAACAAAAGGCCCTGGTCGCTCTTTTGTGTGGCGTATTCAGGGGAATCTAGAATGCAGGTGCTATGAGATCTGGCTTTTAGGAACCTATGCTGCGAAGCTGACGATAACTCGTCATCGAATGGGTAATCCACAAAACTGTTCTTCATAATTTCCTCCATCACCCTGGAAACCACCGATGTGCGATTAACCGGACGGTAATTATCTAGATGTGCAGTCGGTCAGAATCCATGAGTGGGAATAACATAGGTAGTTTTCCAGATGCAGGGGCGGCATGAACTATTGAGTGACATGGAAAATAACTTCAGGAGCAACAGAGGTAAGTCTTCACCTCCGTTTTTTGTGACAACAGCGGTCATCTCATCTGGACCATTAGTAAAACGAGGTTTAATAGTGTTATTCGCCGCAGAAATGTTTTGTACTGTAAGATCCACGTTTTCTATCTTAGAGGAAGGTACTCTTGACCACTGTAACACAAACGCATCACTGTCATTTATCACCGAGGCAGCAATGAGGTTACTGAAGATCTCCACCATTTGCTTAGGGTCATTGTGCACCTGACCGTCACTAATAATGCATTTAATTGCTTTAGATTTAGATGACGCCAGCCTGGACCTGAGAACCTTTGTTAGAGATCCCTTGTTGCCAGAAGATAGAGCCTGACGTTCCTGTCAGATGGTTTCCCGAACATATAGAGTATCAGCATGAGCACGAATGTTAGACACCATGACCAGTGGAGAAAAGCCATGTTGCCTATGAAAACGGGTAGCATGTTTCCGAGGTCGACTTTGAAGGGGATTCGGAATAAATGGCGTTTTTGGGATCATAGGCTATGTTCTCTTCTGATGCAAAATAATCACGGTTATTGCACAAGCTACGACGAAAAGATGCCAGTGCTTCAGTAGACCCTCCGTAAAGTAATCTCCCCAGTCTGCATATCTTAGTGGGAACTGAAAGCCTTTCCAGTTAACGGCATGGCAGTTTCTGTACTGTACTAGCCATCTTCTGGGGTTAACAGTAGATTCAAAATGAAGGCAAAAACTACTGTATTATCGTCTCTTCCTGGGAATCGGTGGCCGATATGTGCCATAGAACGAAATAGATTGTTAGCGAAAACTAAGTCTAAGACATTATGTAGTCTAGTTGAACTTCGAACATATTGAAACCGCCCGTTAGACTCGAGACAGAGGACAGAAGGCTCATATTGCCTGGGGTCTTTGAAGGGTTTCAAGAGATTTCTGATATGCTACAGTCCTAGCAAATAATCTTTGTTGAAAATGACATGGAGGCAATAAGCCTAAGGCTTCTGAAAACGAGCTGTCATACTCGAAAGTGGAATTAGGGCGGTGCACGCATCCGAAAAGGAGGAATAGGCAGCTTACGGGCTTCAAAATAACCCGGACAGAATCTTCTGTTATTCTAAGCTCCAGGATGCCAGACTGCGTGAAATCTATAGATGAACGGACATACATGAGACAACCACCCCCACTGCCATTTATCTCATCACCACGAAAAGGTGCGTGGTTGGCAATGCAACTGCTGGAGTCAGAAATGTCTGAGGAACCCCGTGAAGGGAGTATGACAACGCAAGTGAGGTCAGAATCGACATCTTATTGCAGACTGGCCAAGCATTTGTTGGGCACGCAGAAAATGTACATCCTAACGGTTGAAAGCAACCGCAAATATCTCGAAAGAACAACTTACCAATGTCGTTGGGAAGAACAGAGCGCTGGCTACAGGTAAGCTGTGAGGTATCGGGTAAATGATTTGTGCTGACATCAAAAGGAAGTGGGATGGGACAGTTTACTAAAGGAACGGTAGAGTTTGACACATTGTTCCATTCATCATCGACCTTAGGCACGTCAGATAAGTGAGAAAGATTGAATCAAGGATCAAGATGCCTTCACTTTTATTATCAGTGCACGGTGTAGATGTTAGCCTGGTAGGTGCAAAGGAGGCATGATACCGTTCGGTTCTCTCGTTCAACGCGTGGCTGGAGACCAACTGGATCATCTGGCTTACCAAAGGTGCCATCAACTCTTGAAGTTGCCAAAACTTCTGCCGCGGTGTTTGGAAGCCTTTAATGGGTTCAAGAATGTGTGATGCGTAATCATGGTGGTTACATTCAGTGGTGGACTGAGTATAGTGGCTACTTTTACCTGCTATAAGGGGATTCAGAGCAGGCATTTTATGATAGCCCTGCTCACCAATCAAATGACGGGTTTTCCTTGCAAGCGGTTTTCGATTCTGTGTTTTTGACAGCGTTGATGCTGCTTTAGCAACACACTGAGATCAACATAATGATCACCAAAGGTAGGTTCGGACGACGATCGTTGTTGTGCTTTGCAGAGGAGGCTGAGTGAAATGGCCTCATATGGCGATTCTTGGCTTGAAACTGCCTTTATTTTTAGGATAGGGTAGTTTGCCGCACAAGAGAGTGACTTTACTGTCCGGCTGTAGCTGAAAGGCAAATTGGTCAGAGTTATGAGAAATGCGGTCAGTTATTGGCGGTGGTGGTTTATGTTTGCCAAATAACTTTGGCTTGTTAAAGTTAGCGCACATATGGCACCAGGGGTGTGCTGATGTACTTGCAGTTTGAACATCGGTCGTTCTAGATTCAGAAAGAGCATGACGCGGAGACGCTTTCGTTTGATCTCCCCATTTTACCTCGGGTTGCGCAAAAGAAGAACCATTGGCTTTTGAGACGAAAATATTTTTAAGTGAGTCCGTGGGCTCATCATTGCTTGAGTGAGTCTCAGTGGAGAGAGTGTGGTTGGTACGGCTTTCAGTGGATGGAGCCGGGTTATTGCATCTTTCGTTCATGGCAGCCTTAGTTATGTCAGCACCACGACGTTTCTTTGGGGAGATAACATCTGAACTATAGAGATCTAGATCATTTGAGCCTACTGTCGCCTGACTGTTTATCCGTATGGGGAGACAAAAAGTTGAGGTCATGGATGAGTCAACTGGGCCTATGCCTACGTTTTGGTCCATTCGCCCACTCGTGGGTTCAGTAGCGGGCTTACTTTCCGTGTTAGAAAATGAGTGTTCTGGCTGAAGTTTGTGAGTGCGACGTTAGCACGATGGTGAATCCTCAGTAACCTTAGCACTTCTATAAGAAGCATGGGCTCTCATAGATTTGCCAGATTTTGGGAAGAGTTTCGCATGCGTGACGCAATCATACATGAAGAGGAGTGGACAAGTGTTGTCAATTGATATCTTCCTCAACCAGCCAACATGGCATTCGACAATGGAATATCGCATGCTTGTAGACATAAATCTTTCAGATGATGTACTGGCATATGGTCAGTAAGATTATACACCAAAGTATCATAAGACGACATGATTCTTTTGGTGACTTTCTCCGCTACGAACTGGATTAAGCGCTCACATTTGTATAAGTCCTCAGAGCTAGCCTTATTATTAGCATTTTTACCCAAATGTACGCAAGTGGGGTATATTTAGAAAACTTGTTATTGGTATCCTTCAAGGTACTCTGAAGTATGTCATTTTTTATGCCAGTCAAGCCGCTGAGTAGGTCTGACACCAAGTTCGGCACAACTACCTAAAGCTTATCCTTCATAAGTGTTCTAGAATCGATCAGACTTGTGCCTTTGCGCTGGCTGGCAAGAGTTTGGCATAAGTCTCCTAACTGCACATATACGTTTACTAGATTTAGCCGTCGTTGTAATTATTTGAAATAAAAGTTTCGGAGCAATAATGGTATTATAAACTCTGTTCTACCGTTATTATCTGCGAGTGAATGGAGATCAGATAAGCAGAGGCCGACAAATTTAATCGGTACAATGAAGATAAAAAATTTCTTTCCGACTGACTGGCCCACTCTGCAGTCTCTTCCAACACTCCTTGGATGAATATCGACTAGGGCCGCAGACACAATATCCGTAACGAGAGTAAAAATATTCAAATAAATTTCAGTGCTGTCAAATAAAATGATCAGGAGGGAATTTCACATCTTTTTCCGTCACAGAAATATCTCTGCCACATTCCAGTCACAGAGGATAAAGTGCTGAAAATGTTATGGTAGGCCGGTTTATGCAAGTATCCTGTCTACAATAATCTGCGGTCAGTAATCCTAGAAGCTTACACCCAGGAGGTCGCAAAGTCGGTCTGCAACCTCTTCAAGCACTCACTGGAGTCTGTACAAACTCCTTGAAGGACGGAAGTGGCTGGTGTTTTCGCTTATTTTCAAGGGAAGAGACAGAGAGTCCCCCGGCAGTTACAGACTGATCCACATACGCCTTTTGTTACATCAAATCCACTGAGTAGCACGCAACGACGGTATGAATTTTCGGAGTTCCCAAAACCCAAAGCAAGGCCGACCAAATCCAGAACGATTGGTTGCCGAAAAACGAATGCATATTCAAACAGTAAGTGAACCCTGAGAAAATTGTTCTTCACAACAAAATATATGTACAAAACTTAATTACAAACCCTCATTTTTAACTGCCGCTGCAGTTTTTATCCAAAACGAAATACAGTTGTAACACTAGTCGAAATAAGTGGTAAAATATGGCCGTACAAGCAAGCCGAATGAAGTCAAACAAAATGAGTGGTCAATGTTTTTAAATACACCACAAGAATAAATCAAAACGCATTCAGCACCCCTTACCGTCAAAAGTATTGGAAAGCCTGATGATCAACGAGATCTTGGACTTATTTAACGGGGAAGACACCGCTCATACTCCGCAGCATAGCTTTCTGGGTGTCCATCCATGCACCACCAACTTGCTGACTGCCCTGGACGCCTGGGCCTTGAGCCGGGACAACAGGAAATCATTACATGTTGTCTTTTCTGACCTAGCTGAGGCATATGATACCAACAGCCCTGCTTCACAAGATCGCGTAAGCCGGGACAAGCGAACCTCTGTTTTCTTCGTTCAGATTGCACCTAGAGGGCAGTTAGTTCGGTTTCAGGGTAAACAGAATAACTTTGGAGTGAAGATAACCAACGTTGGGGTATTCCATAGAGTAATCCTGGGACAACCACTGTTCCTCCTATTCGTCAGTGATCTGCCACACAATCTCCTCACCCACCTTCCACTTCGCCGACGACACTGCGACGTAGAGCGTAGTAAACGGAGAGAACAACTGCACACCACCTCAAAATGATCTGCGGCAAACTTGACCCTGATCGTCGGAAAACGGCTTGAGCCTCAATCTGGAAAAGCGCGAAGTAATGCACATCAGTACCTGTGAAGCAAGAACGGCCGGATTCCAATACGTATTGAGCAGCCATGTTATCACCAAAGCATCCACAGTAAAGAACTTAGGCCTCGATTTCTCAGATACCTTGAACGCCGTCTCCGAATATAAGAAAACGACAGTCACAGCGAACAGCACTTTGCATCTCCTGCGTAGACAGCTTGGTGCCCTCACCCCTGGACCCTTCATCGCAGTTCTGAGATCCTACGTACGGCCCCACACAGAGATCGCTAATAAAGTAGAACCACCAGCATTCAAAATTTCAATCCCATGAAAAAATACGAAGACTTGCAAAAAAATCAGTCGTGGGACTGTGGGGAGGGGCGTGCGCCGAAAGGCCTAAACACGTCAATTTATTCACCATGGGCTGTAGCAAGAAGAGGAGTGACCTGGTTATGATCCACAAGATCGTCCATCATGCCAATCACACAAACAAACTAGCGTTGCCTGGGACACAGCCGAGTTCCTATCAGGATAGGATACCAGATAACTAACACCAGGCTTGAGTCTGACATTTTCTCCTTGAGATTTTGCGCTTTATGGGGTGCCCTACCTCGAGATGTTACAGCCTTCTCGGTAGATCCATTCAAGAGTCCGTTAGGTGGTCATGTTATTTCGTATGATTTGCCAAAGATGTACTTTAGGAATTACTAGCCTCAAAAGCCCACCATTACTTACTTTCTACTTACGCTTCACTATCCCCCTGTCGATACACCTACTTTTCCGATTAACTCTTCTGTAAGAACTACACTCATGCTATCTACCTTTAACGTTCGGGTAATTCCCGTACACCTTTCCCAAATGCCTCCTATTCGGACATCTACACAGACAGGAGCCTCGAAAGATCCCAAATCTACTCAAAATATCTCAGCTCCCCAGTCAATGCAAATTCCAATTACAAACCTATGAAAAGATCATACAGCAAACAGTGAGGAGTGAGAGGAGAGGGATACACTAGACCGTGGAAAAGACTCGGGAAGAAGATTTGGATTTCGCCAACGATGACTTGTGTCTAATGTCACACAAACTGGAAGATCTACAAGCGAAAACTAACAAGTTGACAGAAGAGGCAGGGCAGGGTAGTGAAGACGGGACTTCAAGTGAATATAGAGAACACAGAGGTAGAGGTAATGAAGATATTCAACCAACAACAACAGCAACAATAAGCTCCAATCACCATCAACGGGAGAAACTCAAATGAAGTAACCTCCTTCACCTATCTAAGCAGCACTGTTCCAACTACAGATGCAAGCTGAGGATGTCAAAGCCAGCCAGGATGGGAAAAGCAAGAGAGGCGTTCATTAACCTGAAACCAATGTGGAGATCTTCTGCACTGCACTCAGCATGTGGAACAAGATCCGGATTTTCAACACCAACGTCAGTCAAGTCAGTGCTTCTGTATGGCTCAGAGACTTGGCGGGTCACGAAAGGGATTTCTAATAAACTACAGATATTCATCAACAACTGCCTACACTGGCTCGCTACTGAAGATCAGACGGTCAGAATGACAAGAAAAAGCAACAAATAACTCCGGCTGGCTGTAAACAAACAAACGAAGAACCTACGGCCAAACAAATATGCGGAAGAAAGTGGAAGTGTAGATGGTTTGGGTATACACTGAAAAGACCATCTGACGATATCACACGCCAGGTCTGACGCGGCCTTCTCAGTGTATGCCCAATCCATCTCGATTTCCACTTTCTTCTGCATATTTGTTGAGCGATGGGTTCTTGGTCGGTTCGTTCCTACAGTTGCCTGTTGCTCACTCGTATTATTCTGCCATCCGATCTAAAGTAGCGAACGTAGGCAGTTGCTGATGAATGTCTGTAGTGGCTGGCTTTGACATCCTCAGCTTTGCATCTGTAGTTGGAACAGTGCTGCTTAGATAGGTGAAGGAGGTTACTTCATTTGAGTTTCTCCCGTTGATGGTGATTGGAGCTTATTGTTGCTGTTGTTGTTGGTTGAATATCTTCATTACCTCTACCTCTGTGTTCTCTATATTCACTTGAAGTCCCGTCTTCACTACCCTGCCCTGCCTCTTCTGTCAACTTGTTAGTTTTCGCTGTAGATCTTCCAGTTTGTGTGACATTAGACACAAGTCATCGTTGGCGAAATCCAAATCTTCTTCCCGAGTCTTTTCCACGGTCCAGTGTATCCCCTTCTTCTCACAGCTCCCCACTGCTTGTTGCATGATCCAGTCCACCACAACACAATCGGGAATATCATGGGTGATAGTAGGTGGCAGACTTGTTTCACTCCTGTCTTCACTTCAAAAGCATCACTGAGCTGAGCTTCCCATTGTGAATTACTTGGTTGGTATGTGGCATCTTCACATAGTTGTTGAATGAGGCTGATAAATGTTCCGGTATTCCGTAGTGTTGAAGCAGTTGCCAAATTACTTCTTGGTCGACGCTGTCAAAGGCCTTCTCAAAGTAGATGCAGTTGAGGTAGACATTTGACTGCCATTCCGTACTCTGTTCTATGATGATGCCTAGTGTAGTGTTGCAATCTGGTCCACACATAATTTTTACTTCCTGAATCCAGACTGCTTGTTCCGGACGTAATTTTGAATCCAGCGCATGTTTTAGTCTCTCCAACATGATGCGGCTTAATATTTTGCTTGCTCTGGGAGGGCAGGAGCGTGATTCATCGGGTAACCCTTATCCCAACCTCTAGGTACCTTCGTTTACTTCCAGACCTTCTGCAATAGTGGTGCGAGCATGTCCGCTATTGTCTCTGTGTCTGTTTTCAGTGCTTCTGGTGGGATTTCACCTGGTCCTGCTGCTTTACCACATTTCACTAGCCTTACAGCGTGGCGTTCAGAACTTCCACTTTTGTTGGAGGATTTATGTTCACTTGTAGTTCTGCGACTGGGCTGCAGAAGGCATTTCTGGACGAAGTGCAGGTGGTGGTCGATTCTAGAGCTTCTTGAAGTGGTCAGCCCATCGTCTCCTTTGTTTCTCTTCTTTGACGATTAGACTTCCTTCATCATCTTTTATTGGTTTCATCTGTGTTGATCTCTTCCCTCCACCCCCACCTCCCCAACCAATAGTAACCTGCCCAAATAATACAATGTTGTCAGGTCTCTCATACCTGCAGCCCGTTCTGCTTCACTTGACAGTGTTTCGTAGAAGTGTCTTTTGTCTTTCCGCACACTCTTCTTCACTTCTTTGTCCAGTGTTTTATACATTGTACTCAGATCCTCTTTTCGCTGTTCATCCTTGCACTGCACTTGTTTGTCTCCTGCTTCATCATCCTCATCTCCCTACTGTATCAGCTTCCATGTGTCCGTCGGGATCCATTCCATTCCTTTTCTTCCTTCTGCTTCCTTCATAATACGATTACGCACCTTTATTTCCACATGGCTTTTAAAAACTTCCAGTGTTCTTACACACAGGTTGCTTCACGGATGTTCCTCGATATCTCCCATTTTATCTTGATGGCTATCGTGAAGATTTCCTTTGTAGTTTCGTCCTTCAGTCTCTGTTCTGGGTGGTAAACCTGAACTGTGGTCTATCACCAACTTCCTTGAATTCAAGGCTTTCAACTTCATTTGGAAGGTTTCTTGCACTAGACAATCAGTGATGTGAGCCTACATCTGCTCCTCTTCTTCACCCTGTGTCAAGTAGGCTGCCTCTCCACTTTATTCACACTGAGATAAAGTCGATCTGATTTTTAGTGTGGTGTGTCCTGGTGTCTGGTGAAATCCATGTTGGTCGCTTCGTGGGTACCCTTGTGCTTGAACACACTGCCTAACCCAATCACCAAATCGTTGAATGCACAGAATTCTGAAAACAACCCTCCACTCTCGTTCATCACCTCACCGAGCGCTTCTCAACCCATGGTTAGTTCTCGTCCTGTGTTGTCCACCCCCAGTTTGGCATTCATGTCACCCATTAGAATTTTGATGTCGCCAACTGAAATCTTGTCCACAACTGGTTGAAGTTGTCTGTAGAATTCCTCCTTCTTCTTTTCATCTGCAATATTTGTAGGTGCACAGCCTAGCATTTTATGATTGTGACCTTCCTTCCTTTTGAGTTGAACCTTGCTGTCATGATCCTGATGCTGGAGGAGATTGGTTCCCACTGTATAAGAGCCTTCCGTGTTGTTGGGGACATCATGATAGCCACTCCATAACTCAGTGTGCTCGTGGTTGTCGTCAGGGTGACAGTAACGGAGTAGATCATTGATTCTCCAGTTGACAGTTTAGAGAGTCCACTCCCATTCCATCTGCTTTCGCAAATTCCTAACACTTCAATGTCATACCTCCTCATCTACTTTGCAATCTGGGCTACCTTGCTGGGTTTAAACATGGTGTGGACATTCCATATCCCCACGTTTACTTTCGCTTCCATCGAGATTAGGCACATCGGCCAAATGGCTTCCCGAAGGCAGGCTTTCACCAACTGGCGTCATTTCGCCTCCCCGATTCCAGCGAGGAGTAATTTTGTTTTTATTTTTTGTATTTTGTTTGTGCTGTGAAGTTTCTTTAGCGGTTAGATTTGTTTTAGGGGGTAGGGTTGCAAGCTGTATGCTCAGCCTTCCCTGTTTACCAGGGCTTAGGACCGGGTAGTAACTAGTGAACTAGTTAACCAGGCGGGGACAAATAACAACAATAATTAATAACCCATAAAAATCAACCCCACCGGATCTAAAAGCAGGAAACAAAAGAGGTTTCCTTGCCCACAGCAGGATCAGACAAAAAAGGGACCAGTTCACAAGAATTAGACGTGAGAGATCAAAACCCTCGGTTTTCTACCCCGCACTACCAATGTTAGATGGCAGGTTATATATTAGCCACAGCTTCTATCTTCTAAGAGTTGTTGAACTCTGGAATGCTCCCCACTTGGAATTGATGCAAATTATTCCATTCGCGCCTCTTAAAGGCCGGCTTGATACTTACTAGAAATGTGAGTGGGATATACTCAGATCTAACTGATTTCTCAACTTTTAACAGTCATATTTGCTTTCTCTTCACTTGTATACAGATTAAAAACCCCATGAGCTAGTGACCAACGGATTCATGATGCGGGAGCCAGTTAAGCGAAAGCTTTTTCTGCTCTTTAAATAACCATCTGAGGTATTTGAAGCTTTGGTTTTATAGCACGCTAAATCAAGGTCATTTCCGAAGGACGTCAAAGTCAGCACAAATCAAAGTTACTCAGTCTTCTTTATAACGACACTACCAGGTGTATGAGGTTTCACACAAGTAATTTGGCATATAAATCCATATTGTAAATCTATATGAGGAGCCTTAATTTATCTTTAGGTGACTGTCAATTCGCCCAGGGTTCAAGGGGCTGTCAATACTCTTTTGCCCTGAACCAATACTTCGAGAAAACGTCTCAAAAATGGAGGACAAAACCCCTTGCAGCATTTCACTTAATTTGATACTAGATAAAAAAGAGCTTCAGTCAAAACTTAAGAGTTCAGTGTAAGTTTCTTTGTGCTCAAAATAAGCTTACATTTATTCGCTAATATTTACCTAGACGTTCGTTATCTTTTGATATTGCTTGAAATTTGACTTTAAAACATTTGCAAGTTTTCTGATTCACTGTATCTTCTGCGTTTCTAGGTAAAAATACTTTCAACTCAATGCCTAATTCTTTTAAATGACATTTAAAAGAGTGTATGTAGATTAAAAATGGATGCGAATTGCTGACAAAATAACTAGTCATTTCCAGCAAGCAGCTGTCGATATCACTTTACTACTCTAAAGATACCCATCGTAGTCACTAATAAGATCACATATTTATTTTTTGAAGTAATACCTGTGTGGCATTTATCTATAACTTTCTAATAGTTGTAAATTTTATTGTTGTCATTTTTCCTAAGAGAAATTACAGTTATTTTTCAATTTTTGTGCTAACGAAAAGTAGCTGAGTAAGGCTTAGCTTTGGGACGAGGCAATTCATCTTCTGAATAACATGTTACTACTCGTTACACACTGTTTATGTATTATAACTTACATCGGTGTTAGCGAAGTGCTCGCATATTTACTTCATACAGTTTCTGCCTAAACTAGTTCTTCAAAACCTGTGAGAGTTGGTTGAGTGTCAAGGATAAATAGGGTTTATTTTCGACGTTTTCAATCAGCTTACCAGTATTAAGTACAGCTATATAGAATACTGCTGCATCGTTGAGTTATATTCATCGTTACATTTCTGTAATGTCGAGGTAGTATAGTCAATAAATGAGCAATTGAAGATATTCTTAGACATGTCGAGTAACTGGTATGATAATCTATGGAAGCCTTGAAGTTGTGTTAGCAACTCGAGTGGAATTAACAACAGAATAAATGGATGTACACCGGTCGAAACATTTTAACTTGACACAATTGTGGTTATCTGTGTTCTATTCCTAGTCATGAATTCAATACTTCATGCTGCAAAGCCGTATTTATCAGGCCTTGTAATTCAGGCTGTAATCACAATAAGAATCCCTGTTTCCTAATAATAACCGAAAGAGTTACAAGAAGTAAATGCACCCATATCTAGGTTTTTGTATAGTGGAGGTTTGAGAGATATTAATATTTCGATTATATCGAATGTAGTATGCTAGCGGGGTACCAAATTAACGTTCTGAACTGCGTAAAGACCTAAAGTTAGGAAAAACAGAGTTTGGTCAACAAAAGCTAAGGATAAGCATACCAAAACATTGCGCCAATCCATAAAGTTTCTAACTGTTACCTTGGGCGTTATGGGGAGATGTTGGATGTATGGATAAAATTCCTTTAGATGTCAGGAATCCATCTCTCATGAGTCTTTGCGATATTGTTCACAATCGACTACAGTGTTGCAGATGTACGTTTTTTTATCAGCTTCCAAAATGTGAACATTTTCACTAACATATATGTGCTTGTTTCTTCTCTCATGCTTTTTATTCACTTTAATGAGATTCTTTTCATATCCGCTCGATTTCGGAATCCTTTGATATTTTGAAAACGAGTATGATCCACTTCTGTACCAGTATCTACGTTGATTTTTTGTCTGCCTATTAAAAACAGTTTTTTAACCACAAAAAATGCTGAGACAACAGCTTACTGACCGGTTTTTTGTAACACTTTATCATTCAAGACAAAACTCATTACTCTAATTTTATGCAGAGTGGTTATCGGAAACATCAAGTAAAAGCATATGTCCTTTATTGGGTGTCACTGTTAACATATTTATTCAAAAAAGTCTAGGAGAAACTTTGTTTCCTACTGGTAGCGCAAATGAGTTTCGACTTTTCATAGGGGTAGATAGTGCATAAAATTGTGCTTGTTAAGCTACTGTGAGGGTATAATTGAGGTATCAGGCATTGTCCACGTAATTCACTTTCAATCCCATCCTTTATATTTAGAATTGTGATGCTATCCCAATTTTGAGGCCAGGACAATTCCTTATGTCTCATAGCCCTTGTTCTACAGTTAGTGGTTGGGAATCTACTCAAATGAACCACAGGTGTACAGCTTAGTAGGACTGCATACAGTACTGTAAAACGCTGATTTTGGTGTTCGCTGCGTTAATTAGCATCTTTAATCTAAAATTTATATTGCTATTGTCTTTGTTTCACTCTAAAACACGGCGTTTGGTAGTTTTTTTTAATTTTGAGTTAAAAAAATGGTTGATTCGCTAGGGTTGTCCTCATTTACAATGCCTATTTCAGCTGCGTTAAAAGTATGCATATCATTGAAGTTTATAACTTTCAACGTTCTGACAACGAGAGAGTTAGTTGAAAAATATACCTAATTATGGCGTTGGAAAGTATCGCTCGTTTTTTTTCAATTCATCAGGGATGCTTTTTCGTATTCTTGTTATAGTTTCGTAAACGTAATCATTACCTGATCTTGATGACATTAGTATGCTCAAGTGATTGCAACTCGTCACCTAAGTGTGTAAGAGCTGCTAGTGTTTCGGACTGATTCCGGAATTGATATTTCGATTTATGTAATTGGGAATAAAACGGGGTGGCCTAAAGACTGACTACATTCGTGGTGAGTTTTAGATAAGTGTTAGGTGTTCATACAAGACTATGGAAGTGGTGACCTGAATATCCTTCAGCTATGGCAAAAATTTCATCCATAAACGGAATTTTCGTGATTTGCTTGCATTTTCCAGTCTTCTCGCATTCTATCCTAACAGAAAGTGTGTACAGTAGGAATCGGTGATTGGAGACCCTTGTTGACATCATAGAAAATTAACCACAGTAACGCAGGTGTATTCACTTCTTGACATCCTGTGAAGTTTAACCATTTTCGAACTCCTTCTCTCCTGCACATCCGTTTACTTTAATATTACTACTATTTTCCTATTCACTTGTTCTTTACCTTCTGTCAACTTGAAACAATACACTTCTTTCTGTGAGAGGTTCTACTTTGGTTTTGTCTGTTTATCTATTTAGTCCTTGTAAATCTCTCGTACAAAAATATTTGCAGAACTTCTGTGAGCCCGACGAAACCTTATGTTTGTACTGCATAGTCTATTCGAGAAGAAAAGCTGTGACCAAGAATTTCCCCAGGCTGTTTGTTTTGTACTTTATTTTGAGCACAACTGATGTAGAATATGCGTGTCAAGAAGTGTGTCACAATTATTACAGGCTACATTGGTCCACCAAAGCTATCGACAACAAACGATCGAGCATCAGACCCTTTGTAGAGCAGATTAATAGTATTCAGAATGTTTCCGTCAACTGTATGTACTTCAGGCCAAAAATCGTCTCTTGGTATCGTATAGGCAATCGATTTGTTTGGAAGAGGAGTCAAAAATTGCTTATTTGAGGAGGATACGCTTAAGAAGTCCACTGACACCTTGAAAACAGTGTACATTTGTGCTTCATGCATAATAAAAGTATAGACTTATGCTTCCTAGTTGTGGTATGGGTTGCGGTTATGAAAGCTGTCACATCCCACTCTTTAAAAATGTCTGAAAGATTAATGATAACACCTAAAATCCATATTGTGGCAAAAGTCTATGTACTGCCTTTGAAGTCATACTTAGTGTGTATAGATTTGTGAAACTATCTGGTTGCTTAGGTTGAAATAAACTGAGAAGGATTTTCAGCACTTCACATATTTCTTGAAAGTCGGGTGCCTAGTTCGTACTAGTAATGTTGATCTGCTATCCGAAGTAAGATTTAATTCTGATTATGACGACATGTTGTACTGATTGTTAGTATCTGTAATTTAGCCTGTCTCTGTCTGAGAAGCCATTCGTTTTTACTACATAGGACTAACCTACCGTGTGGCGTACTAACGTATCTGTCATCATTGTTACATGTTTTCAGGAATTGTTGGTTATGTAGACCACTTTTCTGTAAGAAGTAACAGCATTTTTAGTCTGTTAAATTCCTGCTTAAAGATTTCTGTACAAAGCAGTTGAAATAACCTAAAGGGTTATAGAAGTTGTATGATAGACATCTAGTAGTTGGGTTATTCGTTTAAAGTTGGATTTGTTTTGAATTACTTTTGTTTTGCACTGAAATAGTTTGTAATACACTGGTTGTATTGTTATTACATGACGCGTGACCAGTTTTATATCAATATGCACCAGTAATGAATTACTCACTACCCTACCTAAGTGTAAGTTTTGGTCACATCAAACAGGTAAGGATACACGTTGTGGAGTAAAAACGCTAAGAAGAGCAGTATATTTACTAGTCTACAGTCAAAGATTATTTTGGAGAAAAGGTTAAAACTTATTGGCTGTAAAATAGTTGAAAATAGTAACCGTGGTGAAGTAAGTATGACTTGAAGCCAAGAAGTTAAGAATGCATAATGCAATGAGTAAGTGGTTATCAGACAGGAAGGAATTTGAAAATGAACTTCTGCATTAACCATTCATGTAATAATGTAATAGAAAACAAAAGATGAGAAGTGTGTAAGCATTGAAATGTTCACAACTGAGTGGAGAAGCTGCTTGTGAATACACAATTCCAGTTTTGACTTCCTAAGCATCATCAATGCAAAATAGATTGTTCTTCACACATATTAGAAGATTGTACTGTTTTATTTAGATCACTAAAAAAATGAATTTTTTAAAGTATCGCAACCGTCAACTAAATGCTTTACGATAAACTTGTTGTTTTTCTCCTGTTTATTCTTACTGAGCCATGTTAGAAATTGTTGGCTTCAGTGTTAGACATTATTTTTGTACAGGGCTTGTATGCTTAGCATAGCAGGTGCAAGTGAATCAGTATCAGCTCATCGAAGCGACTAGTGGCATAATTTTGTCCTACCCATATAAGAGATTTGAGGTATATTTGGTTGGATTGTTTTTCTGGCAGGATTCATAAATTTGCTCTATAAAACTTCATATGTATATCCTCATGAATTCGAAACTTAAGTGCGTGTTACTTCTCACACTAAAAAATGCCTTATGCATAAATTTCTGATATAAACGTTAGTGTACAAGAACAAACTCAACTTAAAGTTTGTTTCCTGATAGAAAAAATACTGAAAGTAGTAAATATCTCTTTTATATTATCGTTCAAGATTCTTCTACAATGCACCTCGACGATCATACACTCAGTCAAGCCTGGAATCTCTAGGTCTCCCACTGAGGACATCACCATTTAGCAGCTACATTAAAATCTAGCGGTTCAAAGTTTTCAACCTCATTCGGCCCGTAAAATAGTACGGTCGTTATCGAAATGTGTATGAAAATTTAGGATTTGTATTATTTTCCTTATCGATACAGATAGCTTAAAGGATTGTCATCACCATGCCGTGTGTAATATATGGTAGTAAGGAACTGTGGTTCAGCAGTCTAACCGTTGAATTATGTTTTTAAACCCTACTTCGCTTTTTCATACGGGTGACATGCCTTACAGTTTTGTATGCTACGTTGTAAGAGCTTGCTGAGCTTGTAGTATGACGCGCATCATTGAGAGAGATCGGTAAGTAGGAAGGATCTAGTCATCTCTGTCTGTTTATCTTGATGTGAATAGTATACAACCAGTTATGTTGTACGCCTTTCGTAGTCATATTTCTGAAAATTACATAGCTACTTTGGTTTCGCTATTTTCTTTTTGTATTACTTCAAATCTAGAGGTATTGGTCATTGGAATGCGTATAGTAGGAGTGAAAAGTATTTATCGGAACAACCAACGAATATGGAAATAGATTCTGCTGAATTAACAAAGCATACAAAATCTGATGATATGTGGATAGCTTTAAATCATCAAGGGAAAAGTAAGATCATATTATAAATGCTCTATTATTTCATATCGTTTTCTGTTGTTTTTTTCTTTGCAATCAAATGATTAATCATCTCGTTATGTTGTCAATCATTTTATGATGGAGTGAAGTTTGGATTGTTTACTTTGAATTGAAATCATCTACATAGCAGGCATGGATTTTGTCATGATAACAGAACTTCATAGACCAGATAAATAGTGATAAGGCTGGCTAATTATAAAGATTTTAACATCATTCTAGATAGCGTCATCAGCAGAAATGTCGAACGGAAGATGGGCCTGCCTATTTACTTCCCAAGTGTGCAGAAATTCTGGTCCCATATAACACGCCTGTATCTCTGCTAAATTTTTTCTAACTTCATCTCAAAATATTTGACCTCTCTTGTGTTATGTATTGTGTATACAGCCGCTGTCCACTACTTAAAAGTTTTTATTGGTTCCCCAACAGATTTTATGTGGTGATAAAAATCATTTTCATACCAACAAATCGCTGCAAACCACTAACTGAACTGCTGCATATTAGTTAATAGAGTAAGTAGGTATCATAATGACTACTAAAATTTGTTTGATGTCAGCGCTAAACGTTTAGAAATTCTTTGATTTGCGTTTTATGCACTATCTGAGAGAACTTGAGCACTGCAAGAGTTGTGAGGGTAGTCGGCACTTCTCGGCCTCCCACTGCGTAGAAGGTGCCTGAAGGGGAAACTAGGTAAGTAATAGTGATGCGTGACTGGGCACCTTAAGCGATATCTGCTTGTGGCTGTTCACCTACTACCTTTTTAGAAGTTATTTAGAATTTATCTCCAAGACCCATACCGTAGGATAGGTGGAAATGGGCTGTTTTTAGGGTCGACCTTTCCAAATCTTCTCACAGGAAAGACAGCATCAGCATGGTACTGCTGGTCGTTTGCAGAAAGCACCCCAGTGACTTCACACCCATACAGCCAGCAGTACGATTTCACCCTCAGACACCCATAATAATGAAGCAATTTATACTACGACGGTAAGTACTTCTTTTCTTACCAATATCCAATAGAAGTTTCTGGTATGGTAGGACGTTGAGCGCACAAACGTTCCAGCTGGTGTAGCTCGTTAGGTCATCGTGACACAGTAAACATGACCGTCAGATCAAGCTAGCAGTTATCGGTTGGGGTGTACTTTCCTAGTTGGATTTATGTTTGTAGTTGCCCATAATCATTAATATGAAAGATGCAGTTTTGTGATTTAGTAACCAATTCATACTGATGTACGCCAAGATACTACATACTACCTCCAGCATATCACTGCTCATAAATGATATAGTTTTTCTAATAAATGCTGCATTGTTGATTTGGATATTCCCCTTAATCATAGTGAACAGAATAGTGAGAACAGGATTTCCTGAGTAAGATAAATTGATATGTTTTTATTGATTTCCCGTTATCAACTGCATACAACATGACTTATTCATCTTGATTTCTGTAATATAACACATCGAAAGTAATAATTTCTCAAACTATCATTATATATGGTGATTTTTGTTTAGATTTTATAATTGATTGTGTAATAATGAACTCAATAAACATCTTCTGAAAGAGTTGTGTGAATAACTGTTCTTAAAAGTGGCTATGAGACACTTCCCTTTAGTTTTCACTGCGCTAATAGTATTGTTGTGGACGCTAACTATTCGTAATAATATATTCGTACTATTCAGTTTGTTTACCACTGAGCTGTTATTGTTGCAGTTGAACATTTCTTATCGATGTACACTGATCACATGACTATCAGTGTATTCAGTTTTGATGTTTTTTTTTGTCTCTAAAGTCATCTAAAGATTAGAAATGTCTCTATTCGACATTTTGGCCATTTTTGCAATGTTGCTTATTCGTGAGTTAGAACAAGATATATAGGCGAACAATATTGTTTTCAACTAGATCCTCTCTTCGCTTTACTCTTAATAAAATAGCTTAATATTGATACAATGAAACCAATCATATAGACTTGTTGGTTAATGTATGTGCATAATGTTTTATGATAACAATGGCGATAATTATACAATTAATAATAATGACAGGAGATGATGACGTTGACTAAAGCACATGGAATGTAGATGATAATGTTGATAAGCCGTTTCTTCCTAGTATGGGACTCCTCAGCAGTGCGCACCCACGACCCCGCCAGGCCCGGACCCGTGACCTTCAGGTTCCGCGGCCAGCGCGTTACCATTGAGCTACTGTCCAGTACCCCCAGGTTTCCTTTGTTCCTCCAACTGATGTCAGTCTACGATGAATAACATCTTGAAATATTTCTAAATCTCCACAACTCCCTCAAAAATTAATGTTGATAAGAACCAAAAAAGTAGCATGAAAATATACACACTCCGATAATGAAAGTGGATCAAAATCTTTGAAAACCAAACGTACGTAATACTGAAGGACGAGGTAAGTGAGTAAACAAAGTCTAGACAAACACAGTAAGTATATGAAAGGGGTGAAGAGTAAGAAAAGGGGTAGGAAAAAATCTTAGTGATAAAGTTATTAACTAGGTATTTCCTGGCCGAGGGAGAGATAAGGGATGTACAAATTTCTTCTGGATACAAAAACTAGGATTATAAGCTAGAGTTCCCACAGCTTCTGCTATGTAGTGTAAGAGACGAGTTCGAATACGTTTCGAAAGATGATATGGTATGCGGTGAATAATTATGAAAGCATTGCTCTTATCTACCAAGTGAACACTATCAACGAGGTGGGATATAACCGAACTTCTGGTGGGTTTTATCTGCCCTTTTCCGTATATATATATATATATATGGAAAGGGGCAGATAAAACCCACCAGAAGTTCGGTTGTATCCCACTTCGTTGATAGTGTTCACTTGGTAGATAAGAGCAATGCTTTCACAATTATTCACCGCATACCATATCATCTTTCGAAACGTATTCGAACTCGTCTCTTACACTACATAGCAGAAGCTGTGGGAACTCTAGCTTATAATCCTAGTTTTTGTATCCAGAAGAAATTTGTACATCCGTTATCTCTCCCTCGGCCAGGAAATACCTAGTTAATAACTACCTACCCCTTTTCTTACTCTTCACCCCTTTCATATACTTACTGTGTTTGTCTAGACTTTGTTTACTCACTTACCTCGTCCTTCAGTATTACGTACTTTGGTTTTTCAAGATTTTGATCCACTTTCATTATCGGAGTGTGTATATTTTCATGCTACTTTTTTGGTTCTTATCAACATTAAATTTTGAGGGAGTTGTGGAGATTTAGAAATATTTCAAGTTGTTATTCATCGTAGACTGACATCAGTTGGAGGAACAAAGGAAACCTGGGAGCACTGGAGAGTGGCTCAATGGTAACGCGCTGGCCGCGGAACCTGAAGGTCAGGGGTTCGGTCCCTGGTGGGGTCGTTGGTGCGCACTGCTGAGGAGTCCCATACTAGGACGAAACAGCTTATCAACATTATCATCTACATTCCATGTGCTTTAGTCAACGTCATCACTTGTCATTATTATTATTTGTATAATTATCGCCATTGTTATCATAAAACATTTATCACATACATTAACCAAGAAATCTATATGATTGGTTTAATTTTATCAATATTAAGCTATTTTTATTAGAGTAAAGCCAGAAGAGGATCTAGTTGAAAACAATATTGTTCGCCTATATATCTTGTTCTAACTCACGAATAAGCAACATTGCCAAAAATGCCAAAATGTCGAATAGAGACATTTCTAATCTTTAGATGACTTTAGAGACAAAAAAAAACATCAAAACTGAATACACTGATAGTCATGTGATCAGTGTACATCGATAAGAAATGTTCAACTGCAACAATAACAGCTCAGTGGTAAACAAACTGAATAGTACGAATATATTATTACGAATAGTTAGCGTCCACAACAATACTATTAGCGCAGTGAAAACTAAAGGGAAGTGTCTCATAGCCACTTTTAAGAACAGTTATTCACACAACTCTTTCAGAAGATGTTTATTGAGTTCATTATTACACAATCAATTATAAAATCTAAACAAAAATCACCATATATAATGATAGTTTGAGAAATTATTACTTTCGATGTGTTATATTACAGAAATCAAGATGAATAAGTCATGTTGTATGCAGTTGATAACGGGAAATCAATAAAAACATATCAATTTATCTTACTCAGGAAATCCTGTTCTCACTATTCTGTTCACTATGATTAAGGGGAATATCCAAATCAACAATGCAGCATTTATTAGAAAAACTATATCATTTATGAGCAGTGATATGCTGGAGGTAGTATGTAGTATCTTGGCGTACATCAGTATGAATTGGTTACTAAATCACAAAACTGCATCTTTCATATTAATGATTATGGGCAACTACAAACATAAATCCAACTAGGAAAGTACACCCCAACCGATAACTGCTAGCTTGATCTGACGGTCATGTTTACTGTGTCACGATGACCTAACGAGCTACACCAGCTGGAACGTTTGTGCGCTCAACGTCCTACCATACCAGAAACTTCTATTGGATATTGGTAAGAAAAGAAGCACTTACCGTCGTAGTATAAATTGCTTCATTATTATGGGTGTCTGAGGGTGAAATCGTACTGCTGGCTGTATGGGTGTGAAGTCACTGGGATGCTTTCTGCAAACGACCAGCAGTACCATGCTGATGCTGTCTTTCCTGTGAGGAGATTTGGAAAGGTCGACCCTAAAAACAGCCCATTTCCACCTATCCTACGGTATGGGTCTTGGAGATAAATTCCAAATAACTTCTAAAAAGGTAGTACGTGAACAGCCACAAGCAGATATCTCTTAAGGTGCCCAGTCACGCATCACTATTACTTACCTAGTTTCCCCTTCAGGCACCTTCTACGGAGTGGGAGGCCGAGAAGTGCCGACTACCCTCACAACTCTTTCAGTGCTCAAGTTCTCTCAGATATTGCATAAAACGCAAATCAAAGAATTTCTAAACGTTTAGCGCTGACATCAAACAAATTTCAGTAGTCATTATGATACCTATTTACTCTATTAACTAATATGCAGCAGTTCAGTTAGTGGTTTGCAGCGATTTGTTGGTATGAAAATGATTTTTATCACCACATAAAATCTGTTGGGGAACCAATAAAAACTTTTAAGTAGTGGACAGTGGCTGTATACACAATACATAACCCAAGAGAGGTCAAATATTTTGAGATGAAGTTAGAAAAAATTTAGTACAGATACAGGCGTGTTATATGGGACCAGAATTTCTGCAGACTTGGGAAGTAAATAGGCAGGCCCATCTTCCGTTCGACATTTCTGCTGATGACGCTATCTAGAATGATGTTAAAATCTTTATAATTAGCCAGCCTTATCACTATTTATCTGGTCTATAAAGTTCTGTTATCATGGCAAAATCCATGCCTGCTATGTAGATGATTTCAATTCAAAGTAAACAATCCAAACTTCACTCCATCATAAAATGATTAACAACATAACGAGATGATTAATCATTTGATTGCAAAGAAAAAAACAACAGAAAACGATATGAAATAATTGAGCATTTATAATGTGATCTTACTTTTCCCTTGATGATTTAAAGCTATCCACATATCATCAGATTTTGTATGCTTTGTTAATTCAGCAGAATCTATTTCCATATTCGTTGGTTGTTCCGATAAATACTTTTCACTCCTACTATACGCATTCCAATGACCAATACCTCTAGATTTGAAGTAATACAAAAAGAAAATAGCGAAACCAAAGTAGCTATGTAATTTTCAGAAATATGACTACGAAAAGCGTACAACATAACTGGTTGTATACTATTCACATCAAGATAAACAGACAGAGATGACTAGATCCTTCCTACTTACCGATCTCTCTCAATGATGCGCGTCATACTACAAGCTCAGCAAGCTCTTACAACGTAGCATACAAAACTGTAAGGTATGTCACCCGTATGAAAAAGCGAAGTAGGGTTTAAAAACATAATTCAACGGTTAGACTGCTGAACCACAGTTCCTTACTACCATATATTACACACGGCATGATGATGACAATCCTTTAAGCTATCTGTATCGATAAGGAAAATAATACAAATCCTAAATTTTCATACACATTTCGATAACGACCGTACTATTTTACGGGCTGACTGAGGTTGAAAACTTTGAACCGCTAGATTTTAATGCAGCTGCTAAATGGTGATGTCCTCAGTGGGAGACCTAGAGATTCCAGGCTTGACTGAGTGTATGATCGTCGAGGTGCATTGTAGAAGAATCTTGAACGATAATATAAAAGAGATATTTACTACTTTCAGTATTTTTTCTATCAGGAAACAAACTTTAAGTTGAGTTTGTTCTTGTACACTAACGTTTATATCAGAAATTTATGCATAAGGCATTTTTCAGTGTGAGAAGTAACACGCACTTAAGTTTCGAATTCATGAGGATATACATATGAAGTTTTATAGAGCAAATTTATGAATCCTGCCAGAAAAACAATCCAACCAAATATACCTCAAATCTCTTATATGGGTAGGACAAAATTATGCCACTAGTCGCTTCGATGAGCTGATACTGATTCACTTGCACCTGCTATGCTAAGCATACAAGCCCTACACAAAAATAATGTCTAACACTTAAGCCAACAATTTCTAACATGGCTCAGTAAGAATAAACAGGAGAAAAACAACAAGTTTATCGTAAAGCATTTAGTTGACGGTTGCGATACTTTAAAAAATTCATTTTTTTAGTGATCTAAATAAAACAGTACAATCTTCTAATATGTGTGAAGAACAATCTATTTTGCATTGATGATGCTTAGGAAGTCAAAACTGGAATTGTGTATTCACAAGCAGCTTCTCTACCCAGTTGTGAACATTTCAATGCTTACACACTTCTCATCTTTTGTTTTCTATTACATTATTACATGAATGGTTAATCCAGAAGTTCATCTTCAAATTCCTTCCTGTCTGATAACCACTTACTTATTTGCATTATGCATTCTTAACTTCTTGGCTTCAAGTCATACTTACTTCACCATGGTTACTATTTTCAACTATTTTACAGCCAATAAGTTTTAACCTTTTCTCCAAAATAATCTTTGACTGTAGACTAATAAATATACTGCTCTTCTTAGCGTTTTTACTCCACAACGTGTATCCTTACCTGTTTGATGTGACCAAAACTTACACTTAGGTAGGGTAGTGAGTAATTCATTACTGGTGCATATTGATATAAAACTGGTCACGCGTCATGTAATAACAATACAACCAGTGTATTACAAACTATTTCAGTGCAAAACAAAAGTAATTCAAAACAAATCCAACTTTAAACGAATAACCCAACTACTAGATGTCTATCATACAACTTCTATAACCCTTTAGGTTATTTCAACTGCTTTGTACAGAAATCTTTAAGCAGGAATTTAACAGACTAAAAATGCTGTTACTTCTTACAGAAAAGTGGTCTACATAACCAACAATTCCTGAAAACATGTAACAATGATGACAGATACGTTAGTACGCCACACGGTAGGTTAGTCCTATGTAGTAAAAACGAATGGCTTCTCAGACAGAGACAGGCTAAATTACAGATACTAACAATCAGTACAACATGTCGTCATAATCAGAATTAAATCTTACTTCGGATAGCAGATCAACATTACTAGTACGAACTAGGCACCCGACTTTCAAGAAATATGTGAAGTGCTGAAAATCCTTCTCAGTTTATTTCAACCTAAGCAACCAGATAGTTTCACAAATCTATACACACTAAGTATGACTTCAAAGGCAGTACATAGACTTTTGCCACAATATGGATTTTAGGTGTTATCATTAATCTTTCAGACATTTTTAAAGAGTGGGATGTGACAGCTTTCATAACCGCAACCCATACCACAACTAGGAAGCATAAGTCTATACTTTTATTATGCATGAAGCACAAATGTACACTGTTTTCAAGGTGTCAGTGGACTTCTTAAGCGTATCCTCCTCAAATAAGCAATTTTTGACTCCTCTTCCAAACAAATCGATTGCCTATACGATACCAAGAGACGATTTTTGGCCTGAAGTACATACAGTTGACGGAAACATTCTGAATACTATTAATCTGCTCTACAAAGGGTCTGATGCTCGATCGTTTGTTGTCGATAGCTTTGGTGGACCAATGTAGCCTGTAATAATTGTGACACACTTCTTGACACGCATATTCTACATCAGTTGTGCTCAAAATAAAGTACAAAACAAACAGCCTGGGGAAATTCTTGGTCACAGCTTTTCTTCTCGAATAGAATATGCAGTACAAACATAAGGTTTCGTCGGGCTCACAGAAGTTCTGCAAATATTTTTGTACGAGAGATTTACAAGGACTAAATAGATAAACAGACAAAACCAAAGTAGAACCTCTCACAGAAAGAAGTGTATTGTTTCAAGTTGACAGAAGGTAAAGAACAAGTGAATAGGAAAATAGTAGTAATATTAAAGTAAACGGATGTGCAGGAGAGAAGGAGTTCGAAAATGGTTAAACTTCACAGGATGTCAAGAAGTGAATACACCTGCGTTACTGTGGTTAATTTTCTATGATGTCAACAAGGGTCTCCAATCACCGATTCCTACTGTACACACTTTCTGTTAGGATAGAATGCGAGAAGACTGGAAAATGCAAGCAAATCACGAAAATTCCGTTTATGGATGAAATTTTTGCCATAGCTGAAGGATATTCAGGTCACCACTTCCATAGTCTTGCATGAACACCTAACACTTATCTAAAACTCACCACGAATGTAGTCAGTCTTTAGGCCACCCCGTTTTATTCCCAATTACATAAATCGAAATATCAATTCCGGAATCAGTCCGAAACACTAGCAGCTCTTACACACTTAGGTGACGAGTTGCAATCACTTGAGCATACTAATGTCATCAAGATCAGGTAATGATTACGTTTACGAAACTATAACAGGAATACGAAAAAGCATCCCTGATGAATTGAAAAAAAACGAGCGATACTTTCCAACGCCATAATTAGGTATATTTTTCAACTAACTCTCTCGTTGTCAGAACGTTGAAAGTTATAAACTTCAATGATATGCATACTTTTAACGCAGCTGAAATAGGCATTGTAAATGAGGACAACCCTAGCGAATCAACCATTTTTTTAACTCAAAATTAAAAAAAACTACCAAACGCCGTGTTTTAGAGTGAAACAAAGACAATAGCAATATAAATTTTAGATTAAAGATGCTAATTAACGCAGCGAACACCAAAATCAGCGTTTTACAGTACTGTATGCAGTCCTACTAAGCTGTACACCTGTGGTTCATTTGAGTAGATTCCCAACCACTAACTGTAGAACAAGGGCTATGAGACATAAGGAATTGTCCTGGCCTCAAAATTGGGATAGCATCACAATTCTAAATATAAAGGATGGGATTGAAAGTGAATTACGTGGACAATGCCTGATACCTCAATTATACCCTCACAGTAGCTTAACAAGCACAATTTTATGCACTATCTACCCCTATGAAAAGTCGAAACTCATTTGCGCTACCAGTAGGAAACAAAGTTTCTCCTAGACTTTTTTGAATAAATATGTTAACAGTGACACCCAATAAAGGACATATGCTTTTACTTGATGTTTCCGATAACCACTCTGCATAAAATTAGAGTAATGAGTTTTGTCTTGAATGATAAAGTGTTACAAAAAACCGGTCAGTAAGCTGTTGTCTCAGCATTTTTTGTGGTTAAAAAACTGTTTTTAATAGGCAGACAAAAAATCAACGTAGATACTGGTACAGAAGTGGATCATACTCGTTTTCAAAATATCAAAGGATTCCGAAATCGAGCGGATATGAAAAGAATCTCATTAAAGTGAATAAAAAGCATGAGAGAAGAAACAAGCACATATATGTTAGTGAAAATGTTCACATTTTGGAAGCTGATAAAAAAACGTACATCTGCAACACTGTAGTCGATTGTGAACAATATCGCAAAGACTCATGAGAGATGGATTCCTGACATCTAAAGGAATTTTATCCATACATCCAACATCTCCCCATAACGCCCAAGGTAACAGTTAGAAACTTTATGGATTGGCGCAATGTTTTGGTATGCTTATCCTTAGCTTTTGTTGACCAAACTCTGTTTTTCCTAACTTTAGGTCTTTACGCAGTTCAGAACGTTAATTTGGTACCCCGCTAGCATACTACATTCGATATAATCGAAATATTAATATCTCTCAAACCTCCACTATACAAAAACCTAGATATGGGTGCATTTACTTCTTGTAACTCTTTCGGTTATTATTAGGAAACAGGGATTCTTATTGTGATTACAGCCTGAATTACAAGGCCTGATAAATACGGCTTTGCAGCATGAAGTATTGAATTCATGACTAGGAATAGAACACAGATAACCACAATTGTGTCAAGTTAAAATGTTTCGACCGGTGTACATCCATTTATTCTGTTGTTAATTCCACTCGAGTTGCTAACACAACTTCAAGGCTTCCATAGATTATCATACCAGTTACTCGACATGTCTAAGAATATCTTCAATTGCTCATTTATTGACTATACTACCTCGACATTACAGAAATGTAACGATGAATATAACTCAACGATGCAGCAGTATTCTATATAGCTGTACTTAATACTGGTAAGCTGATTGAAAACGTCGAAAATAAACCCTATTTATCCTTGACACTCAACCAACTCTCACAGGTTTTGAAGAACTAGTTTAGGCAGAAACTGTATGAAGTAAATATGCGAGCACTTCGCTAACACCAATGTAAGTTATAATACATAAACAGTGTGTAACGAGTAGTAACATGTTATTCAGAAGATGAATTGCCTCGTCCCAAAGCTAAGCCTTACTCAGCTACTTTTCGTTAGCACAAAAATTGAAAAATAACTGTAATTTCTCTTAGGAAAAATGACAACAATAAAATTTACAACTATTAGAAAGTTATAGATAAATGCCACACAGGTAATACTTCAAAAAATAAATATGTGATCTTATTAGTGACTACGATGGGTATCTTTAGAGTAGTAAAGTGATATCGACAGCTGCTTGCTGGAAATGACTAGTTATTTTGTCAGCAATTCGCATCCATTTTTAATCTACATACACTCTTTTAAATGTCATTTAAAAGAATTAGGCATTGAGTTGAAAGTATTTTTACCTAGAAACGCAGAAGATACAGTGAATCAGAAAACTTGCAAATGTTTTAAAGTCAAATTTCAAGCAATATCAAAAGATAACGAACGTCTAGGTAAATATTAGCGAATAAATGTAAGCTTATTTTGAGCACAAAGAAACTTACACTGAACTCTTAAGTTTTGACTGAAGCTCTTTTTTATCTAGTATCAAATTAAGTGAAATGCTGCAAGGGGTTTTGTCCTCCATTTTTGAGACGTTTTCTCGAAGTATTGGTTCAGGGCAAAAGAGTATTGACAGCCCCTTGAACCCTGGGCGAATTGACAGTCACCTAAAGATAAATTAAGGCTCCTCATATAGATTTACAATATGGATTTATATGCCAAATTACTTGTGTGAAACCTCATACACCTGGTAGTGTCGTTATAAAGAAGACTGAGTAACTTTGATTTGTGCTGACTTTGACGTCCTTCGGAAATGACCTTGATTTAGCGTGCTATAAAACCAAAGCTTCAAATACCTCAGATGGTTATTTAAAGAGCAGAAAAAGCTTTCGCTTAACTGGCTCCCGCATCATGAATCCGTTGGTCACTAGCTCATGGGGTTTTTAACCTGTATACAAGTGAAGAGAAAGCAAATATGACTGTTAAAAGTTGAGAAATCAGTTAGATCTGAGTATATCCCACTCACATTTCTAGTAAGTATCAAGCCGGCCTTTAAGAGGCGCGAATGGAATAATTTGCATCAATTCCAAGTGGGGAGCATTCCAGAGTTCAACAACTCTTAGAAGATAGAAGCTGTGGCTAATATATAACCTGCCATCTAACATTGGTAGTGCGGGGTAGAAAACCGAGGGTTTTGATCTCTCACGTCTAATTCTTGTGAACTGGTCCCTTTTTTGTCTGATCCTGCTGTGGGCAAGGAAACCTCTTTTGTTTCCTGCTTTTAGATCCGGTGGGGTTGATTTTTATGGGTTATTAATTATTGTTGTTATTTGTCCCCGCCTGGTTAACTAGTTCACTAGTTACTACCCGGTCCTAAGCCCTGGTAAACAGGGAAGGCTGAGCATACAGCTTGCAACCCTACCCCCTAAAACAAATCTAACCGCTAAAGAAACTTCACAGCACAAACAAAATACAAAAAATAAAAACAAAATTACTCCTCGCTGGAATCGGGGAGGCGAAATGACGCCAGTTGGTGAAAGCCTGCCTTCGGGAAGCCATTTGGCCGATGTGCCTAATCTCGATGGGAGCGAAAGTAAACGTGGGGATATGGAATGTCCACACCATGTTTAAACCCAGCAAGGTAGCCCAGATTGCAAAGTAGATGAGGAGGTATGACATTGAAGTGTTAGGAATTTGCGAAAGCAGATGGAATGGGAGTGGACTCTCTAAACTGTCAACTGGAGAATCAATGATCTACTCCGTTACCGTCACCCAGACGACAACCACGAGCACACTGAGTTATGGAGTGGCTATCATGATGTCCCCAACAACACGGAAGGCTCTTATACAGTGGGAACCAATCTCCTCCAGCATCAGGATCATGACAGCAAGGTTCAACTCAAAAGGAAGGAAGGTCACAATCATAAAATGCTAGGTTGTGCACCTACAAATAATGCAGATGAAAAGAAGAAGGAGGAATTCCACAGACAACTTCAACCAGTTGTGGACAAGATTTCAGTTGGCGACATCAAAATTCTAATGGGTGACATGAATGCCAAACTGGGGGTGGACAACACAGGACGAGAACTAACCATGGGTTGAGAAGCGCTCGGTGAGGTGATGAACGAGAGTGGAGGGTTGTTTTCAGAATTCTGTGCATTCAACGATTTGGTGATTGGGTTAGGCAGTGTGTTCAAGCACAAGGGTACCCACAAAGCGACCAACATGGATTTCACCAGACACCAGGACACACCACACTAAAAATCAGATCGACTTTATCTCAGTGTGAATAAAGTGGAGAGGCAGCCTACTTGACACAGGGTGAAGAAGAGGAGCAGATGTAGGCTCACATCACTGATTGTCTAGTGCAAGAAACCTTCCAAATGAAGTTGAAAGCCTTGAATTCAAGGAAGTTGGTGATAGACCACAGTTCAGGTTTACACCCAGAACAGAGACTGAAGGACGAAACTACAAAGGAAATCTTCACGATAGCCATCAAGATAAAATGGGAGATATCGAGGAACATCCGTGAAGCAACCTGTGTGTAAGAACACTGGAAGTTTTTAAAAGCCATGTGGAAATAAAGGTGCGTAATCGTATTATGAAGGAAGCAGAAGGAAGAAAAGGAATGGAATGGATCCCGACGGACACATGGAAGCTGATACAGTAGGGAGATGAGGATGATGAAGCAGGAGACAAACAAGTGCAGTGCAAGGATGAACAGCGAAAAGAGGATCTGAGTACAATGTATAAAACACTGGACAAAGAAGTGAAGAAGAGTGTGCGGAAAGACAAAAGACACTTCTACGAAACACTGTCAAGTGAAGCAGAACGGGCTGCAGGTATGAGAGACCTGACAACATTGTATTATTTGGGCAGGTTACTATTGGTTGGGGAGGTGGGGGTGGAGGGAAGAGATCAACACAGATGAAACCAATAAAAGATGATGAAGGAAGTCTAATCGTCAAAGAAGAGAAACAAAGGAGACGATGGGCTGACCACTTCAAGAAGCTCTAGAATCGACCACCACCTGCACTTCGTCCAGAAATGCCTTCTGCAGCCCAGTCGCAGAACTACAAGTGAACATAAATCCTCCAACAAAAGTGGAAGTTCTGAACGCCACGCTGTAAGGCTAGTGAAATATGGTAAAGCAGCAGGACCAGGTGAAATCCCACCAGAAGCACTGAAAACAGACACAGAGACAATAGCGGACATGCTCGCACCACTATTGCAGAAGGTCTGGAAGTAAACGAAGGTACCTAGAGGTTGGGATAAGGGTTACCCGATGAATCACGCTCCTGCCCTCCCAGAGCAAGCAAAATATTAAGCCGCATCATGTTGGAGAGACTAAAACATGCGCTGGATTCAAAATTACGTCCGGAACAAGCAGTCTGGATTCAGGAAGTAAAAATTATGTGTGGACCAGATTGCAACACTACACTAGGCATCATCATAGAACAGAGTACGGAATGGCAGTCAAATGTCTACCTCAACTGCATCTACTTTGAGAAGGCCTTTGACAGCGTCGACCAAGAAGTAATTTGGCAACTGCTTCAACACTACGGAATACCGGAACCTTTATCAGCCTCATTCAACAACTATGTGAAGATGCCACATACCAACCAAGTAATTCACAATGGGAAGCTCAGCTCAGTGATGCTTTTGAAGTGAAGACAGGAGTGAAACAAGTCTGCCACCTACTATCACCCATGATATTCCCGATTGTGTTGTGGTGGACTGGATCATGCAACAAGCAGTGGGGAGCTGTGAGAAGAAGGGGATACACTGGACCGTGGAAAAGACTCGGGAAGAAGATTTGGATTTCGCCAACGATGACTTGTGTCTAATGTCACACAAACTGGAAGATCTACAGCGAAAACTAACAAGTTGACAGAAGAGGCAGGGCAGGGTAGTGAAGACGGGACTTCAAGTGAATATAGAGAACACAGAGGTAGAGGTAATGAAGATATTCAACCAACAACAACAGCAACAATAAGCTCCAATCACCATCAACGGGAGAAACTCAAATGAAGTAACCTCCTTCACTTATCTAAGCAGCACTGTTCCAACTACAGATGCAAAGCTGAGGATGTCAAAGCCAGCCACTACAGACATTCATCAGCAACTGCCTACGTTCGCTACTTTAGATCGGATGGCAGAATAATACGAATGAGCAACAGGCAACTGTAGGAACGAACCGACCAAGAACCCATCGCTCATCAAATATGCAGAAGAAAGTGGAAATCGAGATGGATTGGGCATACACTGAGAAGGCCGCGTCAGACCTGGCGTGTGATATCGTCAGATGGTCTTTTCAGTGTATACCCAAACCATCTACACTTCCACTTTCTTCCGCATATTTGTTTGGCCGTAGGTTCTTGGTTTGTTTGTTTACAGCCAGCCGGAGTTATTTGTTGCTTTTTCTTGTCATTCTGACCGTCTGATCTTCAGTAGCGAGCCAGTGTAGGCAGTTGTTGACGAATATCTGTAGTTTATTGGAAATCCCTTTCGTGACCCGCCAAGTCTCTGAGCCATACAGAAGCACTGACTTGACTGACGTTGGTGTTGAAAATCCCGACCTTGTTCCACATGCTGAGTGCAGTGCAGAAGATCTCCACACTGTTTCAGGTTAATGAACGCCTCTCTTGCTTTTCCCATCCTGGCTGGCTTTGACATCCTCAGCTTGCATCTGTAGTTGGAACAGTGCTGCTTAGATAGGTGAAGGAGGTTACTTCATTTGAGTTTCTCCCGTTGATGGTGATTGGAGCTTATTGTTGCTGTTGTTGTTGGTTGAATATCTTCATTACCTCTACCTCTGTGTTCTCTATATTCACTTGAAGTCCCGTCTTCACTACCCTGCCCTGCCTCTTCTGTCAACTTGTTAGTTTTCGCCTGTAGATCTTCCAGTTTGTGTGACATTAGACACAAGTCATCGTTGGCGAAATCCAAATCTTCTTCCCGAGTCTTTTCCACGGTCTAGTGTATCCCTCTCCTCTCACTCCTCACTGTTTGCTGTATGATCTTTTCATAGGTTTGTAATTGGAATTTGCATTGATTGGGGAGCTGAGATATTTTGAGTAGATTTGGGATCTTTCGAGGCTCCTGTCTGTGTAGATGTCCGAATAGGAGGCATTTGGGAAAGGTGTACGGGAATTACCCGAACGTTAAAGGTAGATAGCATGAGTGTAGTTCTTACAGAAGAGTTAATCGGAAAAGTAGGCGTATCGACAGGGGGATAGTGAAGCGTAAGTAGAAAGTAAGTAATGGTGGGCTTTTGAGGCTAGTAATTCCTAAAGTACATCTTTGGCAAATCATACGAAATAACATGACCACCTAACGGACTCTTGAATGGATCTACCGAGAAGGCTGTAACATCCCGAGGTAGGGCACCCCATAAAGCGCAAAATCTCAAGGAGAAAATGTCAGACTCGAGCCTGGTGTTAGTTATCTGGTATCCTATCCTGATAGGAACTCGGCTGTGTCCCAGGCAACGCTAGTTTGTTTGTGTGATTGGCATGATGGACGATCTTGTGGATCATAACCAGGTCACTCCTCTTCTTGCTACAGCCCATGGTGAATAAATTGACGTGTTTAGGCCTTTCGGCGCACGCCCCTCCCCACAGTCCCACGACTGATTTTTTTGCAAGTCTTCGTATTTTTTCATGGGATTGAAATTTTGAATGCTGGTGGTTCTACTTTATTAGCGATCTCCGTGTGGGGCCGTACGTAGGATCTCAGAACTGTGATGAAGGGTCCAGGGGTGAGGGCACCAAGCTGTCTACGCAGGAGATGCAAAGTGCTGTTCGCTGTGACTGTCGTTTTCTTATATTCGGAGACGGCGTTCAAGGTATCTGAGAAATTGAGGCCTAAGTTCTTTACTGTGGATGCTTTGGTGATAACATGGCTGCTCAATACGTATTGGAATCCGGCCGTTCTTGCTTCACAGGTACTGATGTGCATTACTTCGCTCTTTTCCAGATTGAGGCTCAAGCCGTTTTCCGACGATCAGGGTCAAGTTTGCCGCAGATCATTTTGAGGTGGTGTGCAGTTGTTCTCTCCGTTTACTACGCTCTACGTCGCAGTGTCGTCGGCGAAGTGGAAGGTGGGTGAGGAGATTGTGTGGCAGATCACTGACAAATAGGAGGAACAGTGGTTGTCCCAGGATTACTCTATGGAATACCCCAACGTTGGTTATCTTCACTCCAAAGTTATTCTGTTTACCCTGAAACCGAACTAACTGCCCTCTAGGTGCAATCTGAACGAAGAAAACAGAGGTTCGCTTGTCCCGGCTTACGCGATCTTGTGAAGCAGGGCTGTTGGTATCATATGCCTCAGCTAGGTCAGAAAAGACAACATGTAATGATTTCCTGTTGTCCCGGCTCAAGGCCCAGGCGTCCAGGGCAGTCAGCAAGTTGGTGGTGCATGGATGGACACCCAGAAAGCTATGCTGCGGAGTATGAGCGGTGTCTTCCCCGTTAAATAAGTCCAAGATCTCGTTGATCATCAGGCTTTCCAATACTTTTGACGGTAAGGGGTGCTGAATGCGTTTTGATTTATTCTTGTGGTGTATTTAAAAACATTGACCACTCATTTTGTTTGACTTCATTCGGCTTGCTTGTACAGCCATATTTTACCACTTATTTCGACTAGTGTTACAACTGTATTTCGTTTTGGATAAAAACTGCAGCGGCAGTTAAAAATGAGGGTTTGTAATTAAGTTTTGTACATATATTTTGTTGTGAAGAACAATTTTCTCAGGGTTCACTTACTGTTTGAATATGCATTCGTTTTTCGGCAACCAATCGTTCTGGATTTGGTCGGCCTTGCTTTGGGTTTTGGGAACTCCGAAAATTCATACCGTCGTTGCGTGCTACTCAGTGGATTTGATGTAACAAAAGGCGTATGTGGATCAGTCTGTAACTGCCGGGGGACTCTCTGTCTCTTCCCTTGAAAATAAGCGAAAACACCAGCCACTTCCGTCCTTCAAGGAGTTTGTACAGACTCCAGTGAGTGCTTGAAGAGGTTGCAGACCGACTTTGCGACCTCCTGGGTGTAAGCTTCTAGGATTACTGACCGCAGATTATTGTAGACAGGATACTTGCATAAACCGGCCTACCATAACATTTTCAGCACTTTATCCTCTGTGACTGGAATGTGGCAGAGATATTTCTGTGACTGAAAAAGATGTGAAATTCCCTCCTGATCATTTTATTTGACAGCACTGAAATTTATTTGAATATTTTTACTCTCGTTACGGATATTGTGTCTGCGGCCCTAGTCGATATTCATCCAAGGAGTGTTGGAAGAGACTACAGAGTGGGCCAGTCAGTCGGAAAGAAATTTTTTATCTTCATTGTACCGATTAAATTTGTCGGCCTCTGCTTATCTGATCTCCATTCACTCGCAGATAATAACGGTAGAACAGAGTTTATAATACCATTATTGCTCCGAAACTTTTATTTCAAATAATTACAACGACGGCTAAATCTAGTAAACGTATATGTGCAGTTAGGAGACTTATGCCAAACTCTTGCCAGCCAGCGCAAAGGCACAAGTCTGATCGATTCTAGAACACTTATGAAGGATAAGCTTTAGGTAGTTGTGCCGAACTTGGTGTCAGACCTACTCAGCGGCTTGACTGGCATAAAAAATGACATACTTCAGAGTACCTTGAAGGATACCAATAACAAGTTTTCTAAATATACCCCACTTGCGTACATTTGGGTAAAAATGCTAATAATAAGGCTAGCTCTGAGGACTTATACAAATGTGAGCGCTTAATCCAGTTCGTAGCGGAGAAAGTCACCAAAAGAATCATGTCGTCTTATGATACTTTGGTGTATAATCTTACTGACCATATGCCAGTACATCATCTGAAAGATTTATGTCTACAAGCATGCGATATTCCATTGATCGAATGCCATGTTGGCTGGTTGAGGAAGATATCAATTGACAACACTTGTCCACTCCTCTTCATGTATGATTGCGTCACGCATGCGAAACTCTTCCCAAAATCTGGCAAATCTATGAGAGCCCATGCTTCTTATAGAAGTGCTAAGGTTACTGAGGATTCACCATCGTGCTAACGTCGCACTCACAAACTTCAGCCAGAACACTCATTTTCTAACACGGAAAGTAAGCCCGCTACTGAACCCACGAGTGGGCGAATGGACGAAAACGTAGGCATAGGCCCAGTTGACTCATCCATGACCTCAACTTTTTGTCTCCCCATACGGATAAACAGTCAGGCGACAGTAGGCTCAAATGATCTAGATCTCTATAGTTCAGATGTTATCTCCCCAAAGAAACGTCGTGGTGCTGACATAACTAAGGCTGCCATGAACGGAAGATGCAATAACCCGGCTCCATCCACTGAAAGCCGTACCAACCACACTCTCTCCACTGAGACTCACTCAAGCAATGATGAGCCCACGGACTCACTTAAAAATATTTTCGTCTCAAAAGCCAATGGTTCTTCTTTTGCGCAACCCGAGGTAAAATGGGGAGATCAAACGAAAGCGTCTCCGCGTCATGCTCTTTCTGAATCTAGAACGACCGATGTTCAAACTGCAAGTACATCAGCACACCCCTGGTGCCATATGTGCGCTAACTTTAACAAGCCAAAGTTATTTGGTAAACATAAACCACCACCGCCAATAACTGACCGCATTTCTCATAACTCTGACCAATTTGCCTTTCAGCTACAGCCGGACAGTAAAGTCACTCTCTTGTGCGGCAAACTACCCTATCCTAAAAATAAAGGCAGTTTCAAGCCAAGAATCGCCATATGAGGCCATTTCACTCAGCCTCCTCTGCAAAGCGCAACAACGATCGTCGTCCGAACCTACCTTTGGTGATCATTATGTTGATCTCAGTGTGTTGCTAAAGCAGCATCAACGCTGTCAAAAACACAGAATCGAAAACCGCTTGCAAGGAAAACCCGTCATTTGATTGGTGAGCAGGGCTATCATAAAATGCCTGCTCTGAATCCCCTTATAGCAGGTAAAAGTAGCCACTATACTCAGTCCACCACTGAATGTAACCACCATGATTACGCATCACACATTCTTGAACCCATTAAAGGCTTCCAAACACCGCGGCAGAAGTTTTGGCAACTTCAAGAGTTGATGGCACCTTTGGTAAGCCAGATGATCCAGTTGGTCTCCAGCCACGCGTTGAACGAGAGAACCGAACGGTATCATGCCTCCTTTGCACCTACCAGGCTAACATCTACACCGTGCACTGATAATAAAAGTGAAGGCATCTTGATCCTTGATTCAATCTTTCTCACTTATCTGACGTGCCTAAGGTCGATGATGAATGGAACAATGTGTCAAACTCTACCGTTCCTTTAGTAAACTGTCCCATCCCACTTCCTTTTGATGTCAGCACAAATCATTTACCCGATACCTCACAGCTTACCTGTAGCCAGCGCTCTGTTCTTCCCAACGACATTGGTAAGTTGTTCTTTCGAGATATTTGCGGTTGCTTTCAACCGTTAGGATGTACATTTTCTGCGTGCCCAACAAATGCTTGGCCAGTCTGCAATAAGATGTCGATTCTGACCTCACTTGCGTTGTCATACTCCCCTTCACGGGGTTCCTCAGACATTTCTGACTCCAGCAGTTGCATTGCCAACCACGCACCTTTTCGTGGTGATGAGATAAATGGCAGTGGGGGTGGTTGTCTCATGTATGTCCGTTCATCTATAGATTTCACGCAGTCTGGCATCCTGGAGCTTAGAATAACAGAAGATTCTGCCCGGGTTATTTTGAAGCCCGTAAGCTGCCTATTCCTCCTTTTCGGATGCGTGCACCGCCCTAATTCCACTTTCGAGTATGACAGCTCGTTTTCAGAAGCCTTAGGCTTATTGCCTCCATGTCATTTTCAACAAAGATTATTTGCTAGGACTGTAGCATATCAGAAATCTCTTGAAACCCTTCAAAGACCCCAGGCAATATGAGCCTTCTGTCCTCTGTCTCGAGTCTAACGGGCGGTTTCAATATGTTCGAAGTTCAACTAGACTACATAATGTCTTAGACTTAGTTTTCGCTAACAATCTATTTCGTTCTATGGCACATATCGGCCACATATTCCCAGGAAGAGACGATAATACAGTAGTTTTTGCCTTCATTTTGAATCTACTGTTAACCCCAGAAGATGGCTAGTACAGTACAGAAACTGCCATGCCGTTAACTGGAAAGGCTTTCAGTTCCCACTAAGATATGCAGACTGGGGAGATTACTTTACGGAGGGTCTACTGAAGCACTGGCATCTTTTCGTCGTAGCTTGTGCAATAACCGTGATTATTTTGCATCAGAAGAGAACATAGCCTATGATCCCAAAAACGCCATTTATTCCGAATCCCCTTCAAAGTCGACCTCGG
>CALYCZ020000052.1:0-75744 GCA_944470555.2 Heterobilharzia americana | reverse complement strand
CAATAGACTTAGATGTCACAAATCCACCCACTATCTTTTCAACACAAACCAATGCGGAGTCTCAGTTTGCTTCTGACACACACCACACATCATCTATGGGCACACTACATGTAAACGAAAGTAATGAGATGGGTATAACTGATATTGTGGGTAAGTCCGTCAGTCATAGAAACCAATTTACATTGTTCCTCATTAACACGCGCTCCCTACCTGAGGAAATATCTGCCCCTAAAACGGCGGTTCTAATCACCAAACCGACGATAATACCTGTGAGTGAACTATGATGTTTTAGGATTTGTCCTGATGCGAACTTGAGAGACGCAAAGACCAATCACTAATTATTCTGACTTGCCATTTACCCACGAGTACGAGAGAAGGGAAGAACACGATAGCGTAGTCCGATGAATAGTATATTTGGATGGTTGTGCCAAATACCGATGCGTTCCAACTAACTGGCTAGAGAGTCGAATACGAGCAGTACAACGTAACACGACAGCGTGCCGAATGGCGAGGATGCTTGACCGGGTGCCTTCAGCTTAGCGAGTCCAGTTAAACTATCAAGGTCAGCATCAATGTCGAAAGTCGTCAAACACTAGGCTATTGATTTTGGGGAGGTGTGTGACGCTACAGATCACTCCCCCCTAGTGGGTTCGTGAGGACCTTAAGACGATAGCAGCTGGAAGTAAAAACCCAGTGGTTTCCCCAATGGCAAAATCCTTCCGATGGGCTTACTGCTTGAAGTATCCCCTGGTTGTCTGAACTTACTCTAGAGTGTCGTGGCAATTAAAAATAAAATACAATAAATAGAATTGTACGTCAATCGCAATCCACAGTTTCCTTTGACGTTCCGTCCAGTGCTCGTTGCACCTGGAATATAAATGAAAGTCCTTAATACCATGAAAACGCTTCGAAAAAATTGGGAATTATGTATATGCAAATGTATCGAAAATAAAGTTTACGCTTATTTTCACCGTTTAAAAAAGGTTTCATTACATGGTAATGAAAAAATTGACATAAAAAGGCAAAATGTGCGAGGATTTGCGCATTGCCGGTAAATAAGAAAAGTGGTGCCTCGGAAAAAATATTGAATTAAAAAAATATGGTTGGCACGTTTTATTTCACACCGCCAAGTTGAATACGACTTTAAATACTTTGGGAACCTGACGGTTCGACCTGATCGTGTTTTCTGTTACGCCGATGGTTGTTGTATTTGTGCATTACCAGGTAGATCGTCAAGAATTTCGATAATTGGCTATCCATCGGTCGGCTGTAGCGAGCTGAAACGTCACTTACAATGGGGTTGCCTTCGAAATAAGCTGGTTTCAAACGGTCGATACTGACAGTATCTTCACGTCCGTCTCGCTCAATTATATAGAATTTCTCGTGTCGCTTGATCACTTTGAATGGCCCATCGTAGGGTGGTTCAAGTGGTCGACGAAATGCGCCGTGGCGAATAAACACGTGTTATGTCTTTTGTAAACTGGGGTGGACGAACATCAGTCGTTTGAGGTCTAACTGGAGAAGCCTAACTGAACGCATTGCGTTTGTAAGCCTAGTCACATAGATGCTCTGTCGAAAACATGTTTGAAAGTTGAAGGGGAAACAAACTCACCTGGTAGGCGAAAAGTGGTTCCATAGACGAGTTCTGCAGAGGTGCATCCAGCATCAACTTTCAAGGCGTTACAGATACCTAGTAGGACTAGAGGAAGAGCCTCGGTCTACTGAGGTATGTTTGCAGCTGAAAGGGAAGCTTTCAGTTGTCGACGGAAACGCTCTACTATGCCATTTGCTTGTGGATGGTAGGCTGTCGTTCGGAACCGGGTGCAACCTAAAAGTGCAGTTAGAGCGTGAAATAATCCACACTCAAATTGGCACCCACGGTCGGTTGTGACGTAAGATGGACATCCGAAGTTCGCGATCCATCTTTCGACGAAAACACGAGCTACTGTTTCAGCAGTAATATCCTTAACAGGTACTGCTTCCGGCCATCGTGTGAAACGATCAACACAAGTGAAAAGGTAGGTAGGTCCATTAGATTCTGGTAGGGGTCCTACAATATCTCTACGGGCTAGGTCGAAACGCATGTCTGGGGCTAGGAAAGAGTCAAAGGGCTTTTCGTGTGCCACGTGACTTTGCACTTTTGATAAGCTAAGCATGACTGAACCCACCCGCAGTTATTCCAAGGTTCTCGTCTTGATACGACTATTTTACCACTGACTCACTAACAACTGCGGTATCTCTTTTTTACAAGAATGTTAAGTCGTGTCTGGAAACTGCTGCTCCTGTGAATACAGTGAAACTACAACGCCACTCAGATTACATTCCACAAATGCACCGCAAAAAGCTCAGGCGACTGTCAAATCTGTACCACTCCACTGAAGATTTCTCCTCGCCGCAAGCGATCCATGATACCCTGGAATCAGTCAAAGGCTTACGTGAGCAAAAAGCCCGAAATGGCGAGTTACAAACCCTCAGAACTATCTCCAAGGTATGCAGTCTAACATCACTTCTAAATAAATGCCTTCTAACAACGAGGGATATGCAATAGTTGTTCCATAACGAAGCTGTTTACAACAGCCAAGTCATGATTCGTGAACTGTTTAGTGACTGGTCTCGGAATTTCCGTTGTGAGACGCATACGCCCACCAGTAGCACGCCACTCTCAAGCAACCATTTTGAAACTGCAGAATTTACTTGCAAAAATATAGCCGAAACCGTCAAAAGCCTACGACCTACAATAGTGGACAGGATCTTCCCTCGATTCTGCTTAAGTTGCCCACTCTTTCGATGGAGAATGGGACTTATACAACTGAACAGAAAACTGGCTTTGTAATTCCACACTGCAAATTTGGGGACAATGCTAGTGTCAGCAACTAGGGATCCATCAATGTAATTCCAGTCCCATCGCCAATTATGGAGTTTTAAAAGACAGTATGTTTGAATACCTACTTGCAGAAGATTTTGTAACAAAGTCTCAGCACATCTTTATGGAAAACATCACGCATTAAGAGTCATCTCGACTTCTTCAATCTCATTACCAGTAGTCGTGAGGCAAGCAAAACAGTCCTTGTAATGTACTTCGATATATCGAAGGCATTTGACATGGTCTCGCGTAATATACTATTCGAAAAGTTAAACGCACTAGGCATTAGCAACCCTTTGCTAAGCTGGTTAAAATCATTTCCCAGTAATCGCACCCAAATAACAAAAATCGATTTAGTTCTCCAAGACACACCACAAGTGGGGTTGCACAAGGTAGTATTCTCGGGCCTCTTTTGTTTATTACCTACGTTAATAGTGTTTTCAACCGCTTTGCCACAGGTGACGCTTATCTACATGCCGATGACCTAAATGTCGTTTACCCTGGTTATAGCCATGAGCTATGTGACACTATGACTGCTGTTCGATACCCTTCCACAGTTCAACATCAACAAACGCGGATGGATCTGCATTGGTAACAGTAACCCTGACTTGATATTTGAAGTATCTGGATAACAGTCACCAAAACTTAGCTCCGTCTCAGACCTAGGGATCGGATATTCCAGTGACTTGAATTTCTCTCAGCAGGCAGCGTATAGCGAAACTAAGTCACGCAGACTCCGAGTATGCATCGTCCCCAACTTTTATAGTGCTAAATCAAGGGTCCCACTCTACAAAGTATGCATCCGTCCTATCCTAGATTGCTGCTCATTTGTCATAAGTAGCTTTGGAATAGACGACAAGCTGAAAATCAAAGGGGTGCAACGCCACTTTACGTCAGGAACACTAGGAGCCGACTGAAACCTTGACTACACCCCCAGATGCGACATGCTAGGACTAGAACCTCTCTGGAAGAGGCGACTAAGAATGAACTACTTTGTAAGCAAATGCACTCATGCGGTCTAGGAATTGAAATAGTTGTAACACCTACTCACAATATGCGTAATCACAAACAATTAGCTAAAACTGAGTGTTGTAAGACCAATGCGTGAGGTAATTTCTTGCTCAATAAGTTCTCTCACATCTGGAACAGACTTCCTGAGGAGATACGCACCGCAGGTTCATTATCTCTCTTTCGCTCCTCACCTCATAAGTTCACAGATGATGAGTCTATCACTCGTTTGGTCACTGTATATACGTTCTGGGCTGATGAAAATACATTAGGACCCCTAAACGTGTAGAGTAAGGCCATCACTAACCCCAAGTACTTTTTCCTTGATGGACCTTAACATTATTGCACAGGGAGTTTGACCGTCCACGCATTTCTCCTGTTCATACCTCTCTATCGTCCTTATTAACTGCCGGTCTGTTATGGGTAAACTACCAGTGCTAAGAACGATATCGCTCCTGTTCAAACCGCCCATTATAATAATCACGGAATCACGGTGTCACCCTAGCATACCTGATGACGAAGTTAGTATCAACATGTGCAGACACTTTAGATTTGGCCGGAGCAATATGAGAGGAGGCGGGTGTTGAACATACTTTCTAAACACCCAAAATGCATTCAGGCTGGGAAATGGAGTGCTAAGTAAAGTTAAAGACTCCCTATGGGTCCCAGTGCACTGCAAAGATGCAACGGCACTGCTTGGTTGCATATACAGAGCACTTAAGGTGTTCTCTTAAGACGAGTCCCTACTCAATGGTGCTCTTGAATACGCATCCTTCCTTTAATATGATCACAAGATTGTTTGCGGAGACTTTAATCTACCGGAAATTAAATGAGGCACGTATACCTGCCCCACCAGATATGATAGTTTCCTTAGTACGTTGGATATATTCAGATGGAAACACTTTGTCACTATTCCGACAAGGAGTGAGGACGTGCTTGACCTAGTTATATGTCAAGATATCCGTCCTCTTTCAACATGTGTTAGTTCCGAGTTCCCAGGAAGCGACCACAAAGTGGTACCGTGTGCAATACCACTCCCTTCTCCGACCGGCACTACGCATATTGCCTCCACCCTCTCACAATCCAAGTACTGAAGTTATGATAAGACAGACCGGGATCTAGCTCATTCGTTAATTAGAAGTAGTGAATGGAGAGTGTACTTCAACACGGTTGATCTAGAACTGGCATTGAGTATACTATATTCTAATTCCTATGCCTGCATTGATACTATAGACCCTCTGAAAAAATCAAAACATCCCATGTCAAAAAAGCCTGATACCCCAGAATCTTCGTCGAAAACTGCACAAACTCTCGACAAATTACTTCAAGTATCATGAGTTTGGAGTGCTTAGATCTCTTCCTAATGTCCTCAGTTCTATTCGTAATTATCAGGGGACGATAGCAAAAAATGATGAAACCACTGCAAGTTTGTGCAACTTCTAAAGAAACAATCCAACCGGCCGAAGCATAACATTCCTTTCCTCACTCATGATGGTAAGGTCTACAGTAAGCCTGAAGAAACAAGTGAATTATTTAATGACATGTTCGCTGCTAGCTACTTACCGTCAGCAATCTCCACTAATGATGTTAAAATTAGCGACCAATTGTCCCCCCCTACACTGGAACCTATGGGCACTATTGACTTCACATGTGCTGACATTAACCGAGCCATTAAAACACTTAAGTTCTCTAGAAGCACATGTCGTGACGGAATAACTTCATACTTCTTTAGAAATGGGGTCCTGACATTTCATTACTACTACTTAAACTATACTCCATATCCATGGAGACTTCTACATACCCCGATATATGGAAGATGTCTTTCATAATGTCCAGACACAAATCTGGTTCAAAAACTTAAGTTAATAACTACAGACCTATAAATATCACGCCAGTTGTCTAGAATTATGGAGAAAGTAGTCGAAGAAGATATTCTCTAACACATGCTCAATGATAATGTCGTGACATCTAGTCAGCACGGATTCTTGAAGTCACGATCATGTATGACCTGTCACTTTGATTTCTTTAACTTCCTAACCGCTAGCCGTGACCAACGTAAGATAGTCCTTGTCCTTTATTTTGATATCTCCAAGGCATTCGACCGCGTGGACTATTCACTACTTATCCATAAGCTACAAGCCCTTAAACCTGTTAACCCCTTATTAGGCTGGATTAAATCTTTCCTTTGTACCGTGCGCAAGTTGTAAAAATCGAGTCTCAGCTTTCTAAACCTAGGCCAATTACTACTAGTGTAGTTCAGGGTAGCCTGCTCGGTCCACTGCTTTTCACCCTTTATGTTAATGACCTTTGCAAATGCTTTCCGGTTGGTAAACCCTTTTTATTTGCTGACGATTTAAAGGTTGCATACACATTCTCATGTGACCACCTGCCCTACTTCCAAAGGTTAGTACAGAGCAAACCTGACCTAGCAACCACTTGGTCCACCACATGAATCCTCCAATTCAACTTAGATAAGTGCGGCTGGATATGCCTTGAAGCACCATCCATTCGTCTACAGCTGTCTCTGCAAACTGTGATGATACCTAGTCTCCGTAATGTCCTTGACTTAGGACTTCGTCACTCTAACAACCTCACAATCTCTGGACATGTTGCGAAACAAACCCTCGGGTCCAGAATACTACTAGGCTGTATTATTCGTAACTCAAATTACTACGAAGCCAAATTATTGCTATACAAAGCTTGCGTCCGACCCCTGTTACAATACTGTTCGTTTATTTTAGGGAGCGTCCGTGTAGACGACAAACTTAAGATTGAGAGTGTGCAGAGTTACTTTACATCCAGACCACTTGGTTACGAATGTGGTCAGGATTATGCATTTCGGTGTATACCGCTCAATCTGCAACCACTTTGGATGAGACATCTTAAGACTAACCTTATATTTTTCTTCAAGATTTTACACAAAATATCCTTAACAGCTAGTGAGGAGGTCCGTTTCACACCTGAAGGTTGCTACAGTCTTCGCAATCAAGCCTACAGTGTCGAAATGAAATCTTTTGGAACATCCCTCCGAGCTAACCTCTTCCCTACTAAATACTCAAAAATATGGAACCATCTTCCTGCTGACATTAAAGCCTCGAGCTCAACTATCCTTTTTAGTTGCATGTTAGAAAGATTCCTATCCTCCGGCAAACTCCCCAACATACAGTGCGAATCACAACTATGTCTCACAACGCTCAGTATAATAGGCCCCTTAAGTGTGTGAGGTGAAATACCCTGATCGGTAAATCCACACTCTTCCCTATTACATCCCAGGGAAAATTATGACTACTTCGTTAATTAAGTTTTCCAACTATACCTCCCACTTATTACCACCGCTACTGGAGACATCCTCAGATGCAGCCTCTCGAAAATGGCATTTCCATAACACATGTATTCACTGCAGTGAATGGCATACTTTTAGTAAGAATATAAACGTGAGACCTGAGACTGAACATTTAATAGTAAGCATAACACTAGGCACATTAGTTAAAATTTACATATAATTAGCTTCCTTGTGCCTTGGTACCCCCCTCTTTGTTTTCTCTATTCTCATTGTCAATAGGATCTTGGAAACCTGCAAGTAGATTGGGATTACGATATTTCATCAGTGCTGTTCTTAAATATCACTGCATTCGTCTTCAAGCAACTCCTATGCAAACGTGCGACCTGTTATAAACATCCTTATGGCATCACACGAAGATACTTCCAAGATGCCTTTTGACATTTATTAATCCACTGCTTCATTGACTGGGGCCGTTTCGTCCATTGCAGCTGTAAGCAGCATACAAAAATGCAGAAAAATACTTACAACTTCATCTACAGAAACGGATTCTTTCAATCAACCTCGAAACTCAAATGAATGTGGCAAATATTCACCGAGCTACTAAGCACAATGCGGAGCAACATGGCGGCTACTGTGGACATGTGTCCAATTTAACACGAACAAACAAAAATAGATCGTTTCGTCAGGGAGGTGGTATATTGTTATCAGTATTATTTATTGATGTCTATACAGTATATCTTGACGTTTCAATGAACCCAGAGATGCATGTACTTTAAAAAACACATCGAATCTGCCGTAGTACTTCGCTCAACATATATGATCCTTCAAATCAAAGCACTTGCTTAATATACCCAGCATTGCTTTTTTCGAGCAATAAACTGCTGAGTTACTTCCCCCTCTTTTCGAGTGATGATTTTACACATTCATAAGACATGACTACCATTTCTGCCAGATGACCTAAAAGCACATCGAAAATTCTAGATTTAGATCAAAGTGTACCATTTATGTGTGGCGTGAGGTTTTCTCTTCTACTCAGACTGGGGATTTCCACTACCTGGAGTGAGAAGATGATACAAAATATTTTGAAAAAAAATATTACCGGAGATTTTCCACTACTAACTCTTGTAACCGTATCTGTAATAATGATATACACCTGTAAATTCAGGAATAAATTATTATTATTATTATTATTATTATCAGCTGACCCCTTCAAAAGACAATTCCATAGGTACATGAGCGCGAACGGCCCACCACGGACATTCGTTGGTAGCAACTGAAGGCACACTCATCCCTCCCAGTATTCCGCTTTATTAGTATCTGTGATAAAATCCATCTCTTCTCCATGATATTAATAGTGACACTCGTTTCCTGTGTTTCCAAGTCCTGTTCTCTCATTCCTTACTCGCCCTATTGCCCGAGCTACTTTTTAAGTGGCGCTGAGTGCTCTCTTTCAGGTGTTTACAAGAACAAGAATTCCAAGAGATTCGTTGATGTTATCCACATCTCAATTCCTTCTACAAATAATTTGCAAAAAAAAACATTCCTAAGCCTCCGGGAAGCTTTTTACACTTTAACGGGTCACACAACCAGACGAACAAAGATAAGGTTTACAAGTTACTTGATCTAAGCACGTTTATCTCTTTTTTCCAGCCCACCTATCGAAATGAGTAGCGATGGCGTTTTGGCTAAATCTGGTCCCCGGAACACCCCCTGAAGTGAAGCCTCATTTCAGTTACTGACCTCCTCTTCCTCTGTAATCATAAGGGCTGGGGTTGAGAAGTGTGAAACCGACCTGAAGGAACATGGGTCCAACCCAGCGGAATGATCATGAATACCGATTAACGTAAAAAGCGGAATACTTGTCCCACGCAACCCTCAGAACCCAATTGCCCCGTTCAGCGGAGGGCATACCTAACTCCCACGTCTATCCCAAATCCAGCTTTTCTTTGAAAGTTACCAAGTGGAAACGGCAGAATTTGAAGTGAAAGTCACTGATTAGCAAACCTTCTGGCCATAATAACTGTCCCTGAGCATGTGGTTTTACTGCAGCTATAAGGTAAGTGGCTTTTGAGTGCAACATTTTAACCAAGTGGGTGCACTGGTCAGGAAATACCAGACCAATATTAGGCCTAAATGGAGCGTCACCCATGCACGTTTCTGGTATATCTGCGCATAGTGCCACGTAGGGCCACTCCTATCTAAAGGCTTGTCCAGTAAGGCGGTAAAAGACAGCTCAGTAGATGCTCAAATGCCGGTGCCCAAGCTACCACCGTTGACAGCCCGAAAAACAAGGGTACCGGCGTCGCTCCACGAACAACCACACGTGTGAATAGTCCAAAAGTGACAGAACAATGATCAGCTGATCTTACTCGCCGGATGATATGTATGTTTGTCACTCAAGCATGGAAAAAGATCTGGAAGTCAATTTAAGCGACACACTTGGGGCCTCGGTCAATTTTCATCCTGCTACCAACAAGGCCCATGAAGCCTTAAGATTTATCGTGTGAACTGTAGAGAGTCTGACTCAGGCCCTTTTCACCACATGGTATGGACTCTATATTCTGCCTCATCGTGAGAAAAATTTGCCCTTCAAACATCCATATCTGGAGAGTAACGTGACCACCCCAGAACGGGTTCACAGAAGAGCTATGAAGAAACTGATTAGGTTATGGTATAAATCTTGCCCAGATCGCCTAGCTGTTCCTAAGCCGAGTTGAGTACAACACGGGAGGATAAGAGGGGATGTGTTCACGATGCATCACATCACCCGCAATGATAAATAGCAAATAAATATTTTATTCCCAAATTAAGAGTTTAACATGAGAGGAGCCAGTTTACAGGCATCACCAAATTGATAATGGCAAAGGAATCCCCAGTAGTTGAGCTGTCCTGAATGATGCAGAAGGTATCACATCAGGGTTTATCATGATATCAAAAGTGACTGCAGAACAGAAAAATGTCACTACACAGTACATACAGATTGCTTATGAGTTTTGGTTGTCTCCACTCACCATTCTTTTTCACAATAAAGTGATACCAAAGTCCTACAGTATTCGACGTTTACGTTACATGTGACCAAGATGGTTAACCTGGCGGCATAGTTCCATATTTCGTCAGCTGACCGTTTATTTTAACGTCAGTTCACACGTTTATAATATCGTTGGCCAACAAAAACTCACTTCATCGATTTCAAGCAGTAGTAAGTGTCAGCATAACCATATTATCCACATGAATATATAAGTCCTCGCATTTCCCACTCGTAGTGTGACCTTACTCAGCGATATAGATGTAATCCATCAGAATCAATTGTTGTTGTACAAGGAAACAAACATTTGAAGGGCTACTATCCAATGGTGATGGAGTTTTGTACATAGACTTGACATTGGAGCATACTGCACTACCAAGGAGGTATGTTGACTGTTATCTTCTATGAAACGGATTCAAATAAGGTGGAGTACTGGAGAAGTTTGTTTGCGAACATGTCTCACTTTGAGACACCAGGTGAGTTTATTTCTTGAACCTAGTTGTTTGTCCAGATTTTTGCTGCCATTATTACCGTCCAGAAGCCTTAGATCATTTATTGTAGTTGTTTATCCGTACATGGTTGCATCTAGGCTGTTGGCAACTGCGCCAGTTTGCTGTGGAACGTTTCAGAAAGTTGAAAATCAATTGTGAAAGACCATTTGTGGGATTCTTTCAATGATTTCTGGTATCAGATACGAAGTAGTATGTAAAGCAGGTTGACAATTCTGGTCAAAATTATGCTCAAGGTCTTCTCTTCAAACTTCCGCTAAAAAAAGAAGGAGAAAAGGGAAGCACGAGCAGGAACTGGAGAGTGATATACCACACAAGACGAAAGTGGGAAGAGAGAAGTTCCTATCTTTTTAGAGACACTCGAGTTGTATGTTCACTTTAATTCATGCATACAAACATAACTCTTATGATTTTCCTAAGTAAAATTCGTACAAGCTTTTGGATATACCATGTTATTTGTAGATGTAGGGGGTAAAACTGACTCTACACCAGTGATATATCCTTTAATAGTGTGTACTTTACTGACAACACAACCTGAGCTAGTGGAACATCGGTCAAATGCCCCGTGCAATAATGTTAAGGTCCATCAAGGAAAAAGTACTTGGGGTTAGTGATGGCCTTACTCTACACGTTTAGGGGTCCTAATGTATTTTCATCAGCCCAGAACGTATATACAGTGACCAAACGAGTGATAGACTCATCATCTGTGAACTTATGAGGTGAGGAGCGAAAGAGAGATAATGAACCTGCGGTGCGTATCTCCTCAGGAAGTCTGTTCCAGATGTGAGAGAACTTATTGAGCAAGAAATTACCTCACGCATTGGTCTTACAACACTCAGTTTTAGCTAATTGTTTGTGATTACGCATATTGTGAGTAGGTGTTACAACTATTTCAATTCCTAGACCGCATGAGTGCATTTGCTTACAAAGTAGTTCATTCTTAGTCGCCTCTTCCAGAGAGGTTCTAGTCCTAGCATGTCGCATCTGGGGGTGTAGTCAAGGTTTCAGTCGGCTCCTAGTGTTCCTGACGTAAAGTGGCGTTGCACCCCTTTGATTTTCAGCTTGTCGTCTATTCCAAAGCTACTTATGACAAATGAGCAGCAATCTAGGATAGGACGGATGCATACTTTGTAGAGTGGGACCCTTGATTTAGCACTATAAAAGTTGGGGACGATGCATACTCGGAGTCTGCGTGACTTAGTTTCGCTATACGCTGCCTGCTGAGAGAAATTCAAGTCACTGGAATATCCGATCCCTAGGTCTGAGACGGAGCTAAGTTTTGGTGACTGTTATCCAGATACTTCAAATATCAAGTCAGGGTTACTGTTACCAATGCAGATCCATCCGCGTTTGTTGATGTTGAACTGTGGAAGGGTATCGAACAGCAGTCATAGTGTCACATAGCTCATGGCTATAACCAGGGTAAACGACTTTTAGGTCATCGGCATGTAGATAAGCGTCACCTGTGGCAAAGCGGTTGAAAACACTATTAACGTAGGTAATAAACAAAAGAGGCCCGAGAATACTACCTTGTGCAACCCCACTTGTGGTGTGTCTTGGAGAACTAAATCGATTTTTGTTATTTGGGTGCGATTACTGGGAAATGATTTTAACCAGCTTAGCAAAGGGTTGCTAATGCCTAGTGCGTTTAACTTTTCGAATAGTATATTACGCGAGACCATGTCAAATGCCTTCGATATATCGAAGTACATTACAAGGACTGTTTTGCTTGCCTCACGACTACTGGTAATGAGATTGAAGAAGTCGAGATGACTCTTAATGCGTGATGTTTTCCATAAAGATGTGCTGAGACTTTGTTACAAAATCTTCTGCAAGTAGGTATTCAAACATACTGTCTTTTAAAACTCCATAATTGGCGATGGGACTGGAATTACATTGATGGATCCCTAGTTGCTGACACTAGCATTGTCCCCAAATTTGCAGTGTGGAATTACAAAGCCAGTTTTCTGTTCAGTTGTATAAGTCCCATTCTCCATCGAAAGAGTGGGCAACTTAAGCAGAATCGAGGGAAGATCCTGTCCACTATTGTAGGTCGTAGGCTTTTGACGGTTTCGGCTATATTTTTGCAAGTAAATTCTGCAGTTTCAAAATGGTTGCTTGAGAGTGGCGTGCTACTGGTGGGCGTATGCGTCTCACAACGGAAATTCCGAGACCAGTCACTAAACAGTTCACGAATCATGACTTGGCTGTTGTAAACAGCTTCGTTATGGAACAACTATTGCATATCCCTCGTTGTTAGAAGGCATTTATTTAGAAGTGATGTTAGACTGCATACCTTGGAGATAGTTCTGAGGGTTTGTAACTCGCCATTTCGGGCTTTTTGCTCACGTAAGCCTTTGACTGATTCCAGGGTATCATGGATCGCTTGCGGCGAGGAGAAATCTTCAGTGGAGTGGTACAGATTTGACAGTCGCCTGAGCTTTTTGCGGTGCATTTGTGGAATGTAATCTGAGTGGCGTTGTAGTTTCACTGTATTCACAGGAGCAGCAGTTTCCAGACACGACTTAACATTCTTGTAAAAAAGAGATACCGCAGTTGTTAGTGAGTCAGTGGTAAAATAGTCGTATCAAGACGAGAACCTTGGAATAACTGCGGGTGGGTTCAGTCATGCTTAGCTTATCAAAAGTGCAAAGTCACGTGGCACACGAAGAGCCCTTTGAACTCTTTCCTAGCCCCAGACATGCGTTTCGACCTAGCCCGTAGAGATATTGTAGGACCCCTACCAGAATCTAATGGACCTACCTACCTTTTCACTTGTGTTGATCGTTTCACACGATGGCCGGAAGCAGTACCTGTTAAGGATATTACTGCTGAAACAGTAGCTCGTGTTTTCGTCGAACGATGGATCGCGAACTTCGGATGTCCATCTTACGTCACAACCGACCGTGGGTGCCAATTTGAGTGTGGATTATTTCACGCTCTAACTGCACTTTTAGGTTGCACCCGGTTCCGAACGACAGCCTACCATACACAAGCAAATGGCATAGTAGAGCGTTTCCGTCGACAACTGAATGCTTCCCTTTCAGCTGCAAACATACCTCAGTGGACCGAGACTCTTCCTCTAGTCCTACTAGGTATCTGTAACGCCTTGAAAGTTGATACTGGATGCACCTCTGCAGAACTCGTCTATGGAACCACTTTTCGCCCACCAGGTGAGTTTGTTTCCCCTCCAACGTTCAAACATGTTTTCGACGGAGCATCCTATGTGAATAGGCTTACAAACGCAATGCGTTCAGATAGGCCTTCTCCAGTTAGACCTCAGACGACTGATGTAGTCGTCCACCCCAGTTTACAAAAGACATCACACGTGTTTATTCGCCACGGCGCATTTCGTCGACCACTTGAACCACCCTACGACGGGCCATTCAAAGTGATCAAGCGACACGAGAAATTCTATATAATTGAGTGAGACGGACGTGAAGATACTGTCAGTATCGACCGTTTGAAACCAGCTTATTTCGAAGGCAACCCCATTATAAGTGACGTTTCAGCTCGCTACAGCCGACCGATGGATAGCTCAATTATCGAAATTCTTGACGATCTACCTGGTAATGCACAAATACAACAACCATCGGCGTAACAGAAAACACGATCAGGTCGAACCGTCAGGTTCCCAAAGTATTTAAAGTCGTATTCAACTTGGCGGTGTGAAATAAAACGTGCCAACCATATTTTTTTAATTCAATATTTTTTCCGAGGCACCACTTTTCTTATTTACCGGCAATGCGCAAATCCTCGCACATTTTGCCTTTTTATGTCAATTTTTTCATTACCATGTAATGAAACCTTTTTTAAACGGTGAAAATAAGCGTAAACTTTATTTTCGATACATTTGCATATACATAATTCCCAATTTTTTCGAAGGCGTTTCATGGTATTAAGGACTTTCATTTATAATTCAGGTGCAACGAGCACTGGACGGAACGTCAAAGGAAACTGTGGATTGCGATTGACGTACAATTCTATTTATTGTATTTTATTTTTTAATTGCACCGACACTCTAGAGTAAGTTCAGACAACCAGGGGATACTTCAAGCAGTAAGCCCATCGGAAGGATTTTGCCATTGGGGAAACCACTGGGTTTTTACTTCCAGCTGCTATCGTCTTAAGGTCCTCACGAACCCACTAGGGGGGAGTGATCTGTAGCGTCACACACCTCCCCAAAATCAATAGCCTAGTGTTTGACGACTTTCGACATTGATGCTGACCTTGATAGTTTAACTGGACTCGCTAAGCTGACGGCACCCGGTCAAGCATCCTCGCCATTCGGCACGCTGTCGTGTTACGTTGTACTGCTCGTATTCGACTCTCTAGCCAGTTAGTTGGAACGCATCGGTATTTTGGCACAACCATCCAAATATACTATTCATCGGACTACGCTATCGTGTTCTTCCCTTCTCTCGTACTCGTGGGTAAATGGCAAGTCAGAATAATTAGTGATTGGTCTTTGCGTCTCTCAAGTTCGCATCAGGACAAATCCTAAAACATCATAGTTCACTCACAGGTATTATCGTCGGTTTGGTGATTAGAACCGCCGTTTTAGGGGCAGATATTTCCTCAGGTAGGGAGCGCGTGTTAATGAGGAACAATGTAAATTGGTTTCTATGACTGACGGACTTACCCACAATATCAATTATACCCATCTCATTACTTTCGTTTACATGTAGTGTGCCCATAGATGATGTGTGGTGTGTGTCAGAAGCAAACTGAGACTCCGCATTGGTTTGTGTTGAAAAGATAGTGGGTGGATTTGTGACATCTAAGTCTATTGGGTGAGACAGCTCGCCTATCAACATGTCTTTGCTCCATACTGATACTGCATGTTGAAGTTCGTTGTCGGTGGGCACCAGTTTCGACGATTCCATCTTTGGGCCTGTGGATTGTGAGGTGGATACCAATGGTCGTACATAACGTTTGGTGACCCCAAAAAATTGCGAGGTCCAGGTATGTTGCCGCACTTGGTAGGTGGGGTTATGCATTTAGTCCTAGGGTCGACATCATAAGGGTAGCACCTTGGTCCCTCGTTCTGGAAGGGGTGATTAGACCCCACAGAATTAGTTCTGATGCTGCATGTTGACATGTTGCGGTTCATCGGTTCATCGAAGAGATAAGTGGTAGCATAATACCCGCTATAAAAATCTGAGTTGGGACCATGGAAATGAGTTAAGAGTCCATCCTTTGATGAGATGCTATCTATACTTTGACCAGAGTGGTTAGTCTTGGGAGTGGGATTCTCAGGAATTGCCAAGCTTGATGGATGAATCATATCAAGGTCCACGAGTGTCTGTTTCACAGGTGATGCTGGAGGATAACTATAAACTTTTATGCTGCCATATGTTTCTTCTGTGCTTTCAGGAGCCACTGAAATTGAGGTAGGAAACGCTAGATCATCCTTAAACTGCCTCGTACATTGACATGGTGTTCCATATTCCATAACAGTGCCAGACACTCCTGTTTAACAAACTTCCTTATTGCAAGAGAGAAATGGGTTGCAGCCCGTGGTTGCGAGCTGTCAGTAGACGTTGTGTTTATAGACTTCAGTAAGGGATTCGATAAAGTGTCTCGCGTAAAATTGCTAAGAAATCTCTCCTCTTTCGGGTTCGGCGCTTCACTGAGAACCTGAATTATATACTTTTTGTACGATAAAAGGCAGAGTGAGGGTTAGTGAGACTGTCCAGGTAGAAACCCGTGATGAGTGGAGTTCTCCAAGGAAAAATCCTAGGTTCGCTACTTTTCTAACTATATGTCAATGAATTACCGCATTTGCTCAACTCTACGGTGCTTCTATTTGCTGATGACGTAAACGTTTGGAGAATCATACGTAGTGATGCTGATAGGTATGCACTTCAAGCGAATTTGGATGAAATGGTAGGTCGGTCCAAACGTTGGTACCTGCAAGTTAACTCTAGTAAAAGGGCAATAATGTCTATTGGGTATAGTAATTATTTGCAGTATCCACTGATGGTACACCACTGTTCCCAGTCTTTGAACTGGAAGACTGAAGTGTCACCATAAGTCAATTTCTGAAAACTTCGGCACACTAAAATGTAGCTGTAGCAAAGAGTTTCCGTATGCCATGGTTTCGATCAGGATATTTTGAAGAGACTCTACTCTACTTACGTTATACCTCACTTGGAATACTGCATTTAGGCGGCTAGCCCATCCCTAGAGCATGTTTAAGGGGTACGTACTAAGCTTGCAGCACGGATTGAAACAGGACAACTGGCCTCCTACTGATCAAATCAAGAAACAGAAGAACCAAAATGCAGATTAGCACAAGGAGAGAAAGGTCTGGAAATAGTGGGTTTCCGCATAGTGAGGTTTCGGCGCAAAACGATGCCGAAGTCTATCGTCTTGTACACAAATCCACGTAGTCTCCTAAGCAAGTGGACTGAACTAAGTAAGGTAATGAGCATAAGAAGTTCTGACATCATTGCTATCTCCGAAATTTGGCTCTCTTCCGAGATCAGTGACAGTGAAATACATTTACACGGATTCGTTCCTTTTAAAAGTTATAAGTAAGCAAGCAAAGTTGGCAGTGTCATCCATTATGTTAGGAATACCTTGACTGCAAGAGACATATAAACACTTGCACAAGAAACTGGGGCTTGTGAAATGCTGCGCTGCCAACTAAAATGCAAGAGACAAGGTTTTATTTAATATAATCGTAGTATAGCGAAGCCCTGAATCCCATTCAGGGCACCAGACTTCCTCCTGTGTAAGCTGGCCCTCTGGACAGATAACCGCCAATGCTTAATTGTAGGAGAATTCAATGCACCATCAGTTAACTGGGATAAACGAATAACAGAAGCATCACCTAATTTGTTTGATCATAAGTTACTAAAGCAACAATTTCATTGGCCTTCGTAATGCACATTAGAGCAACAACCAGATACGATAATCAGCATCCTCCATCAGTTCTAGACATAGTATTCTCACACAGACAGATGATTCATGCCCCACCAGGCACCTCTCACCCCTTGGTAAAATTGATCATGCTGTGGTCATCTTCTGATTCACAGCAGCCGTCTTGCACCGGCCCGATGCCCCAGCTAGACTCAGTGTACGGAAAGCGAGTATGGCTGCTATTAGGATGACCACCTCTTCGGTGGACTGGACAGTCAATCCAGAAGCCTCAGTTGAAACTCCGTGGTGCTCCGTTAAACAGTTATATGCACGAGTGACTCAACCGTTTATTCCGCGAGCTGTTTCGAGGGGACGGAAACACTGTCCTCCGTAAGTAAACCACGAAATCCGAATCTTGCTAAAAAGCAAGAAAAGGTGTTGGAGTCTTGCCACCCACCTCAGTACTTTCGAAACGATGAATCATTACGAAAAAGCCCGAAATAATTGTGTTGCCGCCTTCCGTCAATCTCAAATATGCTTTGGATCACATCTTGCCCAGGCTGCACTGTACATTCGAAGAGGTTGCTTTTTAATATGAACTATAGAAATAAGATATGCCATGGTATACCCACCCTAATCAAAGAGACAAAAACTGACATTTTAGTTGAAGACAGTGGGGAAAAGCAGTAGCTATGCCTGGATTTTTTGCTGAGGTTTTTACACAGGAACCTTCTATGGATACTGATTCAACAGTAGAAACATTGACGTCCAACAGAATAAACACTAAGGACATCAACTGCAATGATGTACTTAAGGCATGTAGAAAAATCAACGGGATCGCATGGGCTGCACCCAAGACTGGTCAGAGAGCTTGCACTCTATGTAGCTGGTCCCCTGACTACTATAGTTAGACTGTTCCTCAGTGAGGGCACGCTCTTTTATGATTGGAAGGATGTCCTAGCCACACCTAAATGTAAGGCAGCATGCATCGAATCACACACCGATAAGTTGAACTAGCATCGTAGTAAAGATATTGGAACAGTGAAGAAAGATATCACAGCCCACTTAGAGAGCAACACTTTATTGTCTCGTTCGCAGAAATTTCTTTCTTGATGAACCTCCTCAGTCAGAGAAAGTTGGGTTAAGTCTAAGGATTATAAGATACCTAAGGATGTCATTTTCATCGACTTGAGTAAGGTGTTCGACAAGGTAACTCATTCCAGGCTGCTCGGAAAACTGGAAAGTTTTGGAATCACTGGCGATCTACTTGCATGGATCAGGGAGTAAGGATCAATTCTCAACTCTCCTCGTGGAAGTCAACGGAGGGTGGAGTATCGGAAGACGCTGTCCTGAGTCCTTAGCCATTTCTCCTATACGTAAATGAGCTGCGAAATATCCCGAACTTCCCTATGATGGTGTAAAAGTGTGGCGGGAAATTGTTAACGACGAGGATAAACATGCACCTGAAATAGACCTAAACAACTTATTAACCTGGTCAGAAATTGGCTGACGCACATCAACACAGGTAAATGTGCGAGCATGCACATGCAGCACACAGATGGCAATGCTTACGATATTGATGGGACTCCTTTACCACCAGTACTGACCCACAATGACCTAGTGAATTGTAATTTGAAGACCACGGCACACTGTCGGGTGCTCGCAGCTAGGAGTTTTAGGACGGTTTGAGCATTCAGCAGAACATCTACAAAATAAGTGATCTGCTCATTATCTTGTATGCATCCTCAATTAGGTCTTAACTAGAAAACTGTACACAGGCGGCAAATCCTTGTCCGAAAGGTAACTCATACCTTCTAGGAAGAGTTCAGAGGGCAGTCTCTCGTATGGTCTCTGCGATTGTTTGCCTGACCTAAGAAGATCGGTTTAAGGAGCTGAACCTCTCCTTTTTTTCCATTTGCAGACAAAGGAGAGATCTAATGATGCTATGCAGGATTCGAAAAATGACTTTGAAAGTGATCTATCTCTTCACTTCACACTAGTTCGGGACACTTCAGAGGACATAGCAGGAGAATACAAAAGCAAAGGATGAACGTAGTCTCTGTAGAGCACCGAATAATTAACTCCTGGAACCGACTCCTAGAATAAGTGGTGTCCGCATCATCAATCTGCTGGTTCAAAAGACAGCTGGACAAACACAGAGACCAACTGGGAAAGGGTCGATGGAGGTCCATAGTCTTCTATCCGCAAATATCACATGTGACTCGGCCATCCCGCTACTGAATACTTTGTAACACCAGTAACATTACCAACCTGGCTCAACCTTATGCTTCTCTGCGGACATCTCCAGTTACCATCTCCTACTATTTGTATTGCTTTGTCTATTCGCATAAGTCGTCCAACAATGTTACTCCCTCCTTCTCTCCCCACTGACATTACGTTCTCACAATACACAATATAAGATCTCCCTATCACTTTTCTCTCACGAGTCTACCGGAGTTTCTTCTCCCGTCCCGTTTCCCTTCATCTTATCATTTTCTTGTCTCACCTCCTCTCCCTCGACTTCTCTGGATATATTTTCCATCTCTTTTTCACAATCATCTCGACATACTGTCCGGTGACACGACACCTCAGGAACCCATCTGCACCGCAGTCCTCGACAAAAGCCACACAATCCCCACAAATTCAGCCGACACAACCGCCAATGGGGCTAACCAGAGCTACAGCAGTCAAGTGGGTAAACCTATGGCATCGGAATCCACTAAAGACCTGGAACCGTTCAGCAAGACCCAGAAGCGATCACGAAGAAATCAACTGGTTTATACCAGCTCGAAAAAGATATTTGATAGTTGACTACTACTTGGATACTGAAGTGTTTTGACTTGTCTGCATTCTGCTCGGAAATAACCGCACATAAACCTTCCCAGTTGGATATTTCCTCAACCAGGGTAACAGTCTTACTGGAAAAAACGCTCTGCTACGAGAAGTACGGTCCTCAATCGGCCAATACCACCACTCTCCAAACTGACAACTGTGTGGTAGGTCTAACTGTCTCGAACAACCGCTATGGCTCAGGTTGCTGCATCTACAGCTCCACTTACCTTACTCGATCATACACCATGGACCCGTGGGAAGCTTTGGGCATTCTTCCCTGTCGTACAGCTGGGCAATCCTAGGTGAGGTTGACAACCTACTTTATCTATCATTGCTTTTCTACGTTTCGTTTGATACAACCATCTATGTCTGACTCATTTACATCCCCTCCCAATCACCTATTGAAATGAGTAGTAATCGGGTCCTAGCCAAATCTGATCTCAGGAACATCTCAGGTGAAACATCACCTCAGATAATAACCGCACCATTCTTGGTAGTAACTAGGGCCGGAGGCAAGAGGCTTAGCGCCGCTGCAAAAGATCTCTGGTTGACCTCAGGAGGAAAAGTCGAATTCCTGTCCCTCTGAACTCTTGTACTTTAGTTAATTTAAGACCAAGTCTTTCTGGTGCCACTAGCCCAAACCCCAGTCTACCTGTGGAGGCTACCTCTGGGAGACGAAAGAGGAGGAAGGAAAAGTCTTCGGCCTTCTGGTCAGACTGATGACTGCCATACGTGTGGTCTCACCATAGCCGAAAGGGATGCTGCCTTGAGTGTAACATCTGCAACAGGTGGGTGCACAGCCAGTGTGATGAGGACATACTGGACCAATATTGCGCCTTCGTGGCACGTTGTTCTGGCACATCTACCCACAATGCCGTATTAGGCCACTTTTTCTACAAACTGAATTGGGGGGATGGTAAAAGGTACCATAGTGTCCGCTGTGAGACCAGCACCCACACAGACCACTACCCCAGATCCAAGTGACGAAACTGTCAGCACTGTTCCCCGGAGAGTTACACCTGCAAAAAGTCCGAAAAGACCCAAACGACGACCGGAAACGCTACTAATCAAAACAGTCCCTAACCCTGAAGCCACCACAACGGCTACCCCCTACTGTACATTGGGGAAAATAGGTAACAGCGAAAAAAAGATGCTCCGTCCCCGTAACAACCCGGCCATAGTGCACGGAAACAGAGACGTTGACGACAGATTGAACGCTATCATTTTATTTAACTTCCCTGTGTGCCATGATAGCCTTTTTGAGAACAGAGAGTCTTCTGCCAAACAGTAATGGTAAATAGCATGTGCCATACCAGGACTGGGCAGCTTAGAAGCCAGGCTGAGCCGGCCCTACAAATGCAACTACTCACCTCATGGAAAGCCCCCGCCAATGGGCGTGACCCTAAGCTCGGCTAAGGAAGCAGAAAGGTTCCTTTCGTTACCACACACTAGCCACTAGCCGGCCACCCAGCACTAGGGCCAGGCCAGACCGGCCATGGTCAGCGAGAAAAGCATCTTGCGAGGCACCCCACAAGCTGAAAACCAACAACCATGGTTGTCCATGGCATACCGGGACTAACAACCAGCACATTAGTAGAGAAGTATGCTCGTGATGTTCAACAGTGACAGTGGTTATCAGTGGGGATAGGGTTAAATGGGATAGTGGCGGCGGCGGTCTTCAGGCTGCCACGCCCCTCACGTTCGACGACGATAACATCACCCAGGTTGGTGGCTATTGACCATGGCTGTCAGGAACCTTTAACCAAAGTACTGCAAACTTCGTATATAGTAAAAGACAACATTTGTGGGAACATTCGCTGCTGCTGGAGCAGGCCAAGGACAACGCGACAACAGCGAACGACAGCCCCGCCTGGTGCCTTCCTGTAGCAAGTTTCGCAATTGCGCACGACTCCCCTCAATCTGGCACCACCAAGACACCCCATGTTGTTAGAAGCATATCCAGGTGCCTTTACAGTAATGTGAGGGGACTTAGAAGTAAGATGGGGGAACTACGATCTCTCTGTTCCTGCCTCGCTCCGAAGATCATAATCCTAACAGAAACTTGGTTATCACCAGATACTAGTGGCATCGAAACTAGCATAGAGAGTATGCGTCTGTTCGGGAGAGACAGGGAGTTTAGGGAAGGAGGTGGAGTGGCAATGTTTATGGGTGACGATCTTGAAAGTGAACGGGCAACTTTAACCCTACTTCTAGGGCTCTCAGGCTCTTTCTGGTGTCACTTTACGGTTTTGGACACACCAAGTGCCTGGTGGGGGGCGGTTAGCAGAACTCCTGCTAGCAACCTGGAACATGACCCACAACTGCTGCAAGTGATGTCCGAAGCGATGTCCATGGGATTTGACTAGATCATCATAGCCGGCGACGTTAATACCCCAACTCCCAATCTCGGGCAGGACAGGGGAATTTCAGGCCGAGGATTCAACCGAAACCTACTCAGCACTATCCAAGGGGCTGGACTGCACCATGATATTGGGGATGACGCTCGCTGGGGGTTATGCGGAGAACCGTCCAAACCGGACTCCCTTCTTACCAGCGACTACCCACTAGCTGAGAACGCTCAGGCCCAGAACCCCCTTAGTGGCGGCGATTACGGCGTGATAGTATTCGACCTAGTATTCGACGAGCAACCGTCATGAGGGGGATCTCGCTCCTGTCTTTGCTGTAGCAAGGCAAACCACGTGGGGATGAACCAACGTCTGTCGACAGCACCACAGCCTCAGGAGCGGAGTAACCTCTCACGTAATCAACACTGGGAACTAGTCAGAGATATCATCAAGAGGGCTATCTCTGAAAACGTCCCAGTTATTGCAGCAATACCGAGGAAGCAAACCTCATGGCCGAAGCGAGGCACTGAATACCTTTCGAAAGCCAAGAGGAAAGCATGGCATAAGTGGAGGACCTCAGGAAAGGAGTTTGGCCACACCGCATATATGGCTCTAAGAAATCGATGTAACATCAAAGTGAGGGGAGACAGGTGGCTGTTCCAGATGAGCCCTACCCAGAAGCTCGAGGCGAATCCCAAAAACCTATATCGATTTATGGCAGGCAGAAAATCCACCGGCCGGGAGGCTTGCGTCCTGAGAGGCTTGAACGGAGAGAACCTCTCCGGACTAGAGGTTGCCTAGGCCTTTTGGTGCCACCTTCGATACGCAACCGAACACGTCTCCACCAAACCAAAATCGCTGACCGCACGACCAACGCTATGAGGACAGGCTGAAAGATCTAGGGCTCTACTCTCTAAGCTACTGTAGATTACGTGGTGGCTTGATAACGGCTTACGAAATACTAAGTAACCCAAGTCATCCGAACAGCGGAATCCTACTGAACGGCCACTGTGGCGATCCCCCTGGTAACCAAGACCCGTGTGGGTTCACACTTCTTCTCTCTGTGAGTTTGCGGCCACTGGAATGAATTGCCCACCGGGATTGCTACTGCTCCGTCTGTCGACAGCTTCAACAGGAGGTTGGACAGATATGCAGCAACGCACGGCTTGCACTCATCCAGCTGGGGTGTGGACTGGGATGACACAACCCACTAACTCGGCACGGCCAACCGTCACTGAACACTTTGTAAAACCACTATCACTGGGAACCTGGCTCAACTTTATACTTCCATATAGACGTCTCCTCCAGTTACCGCCCTTTACTAATGGAACTAATACTCCCATAAGCCGTCCCATACAATGTTATTTTCTCCTTCTCTTCCTACTGACTTTACGTTCTCACACCTTAATAAAGGCTCTCTCCATCACTCCTCTCCCACGAATCTGCAGATGTTTCCTCTTCCGTACCGTTTCCTTCTTAACCGTTTTTTTCCATTGTCTATTTTTCTTCGCACTTTCTCTCTCTTGGTTTCCGTGAGCATTTTTTCCACCTCCTTTTTACAACCAGTCCAGCCTATTATCTGCTGGCACGACACTTCGGGAACCCATCTGCACCGCAGTCCTTGGAATAGAAACGAACAAACAACAACACTCTTTAAAAACTTGACTGACGCCCAACCGCCGGTCTGGTTAACCAGAGCCACAGCAGTCGAGTGGGCAGACCTACTGCATCGGAATGCACCAGTGACCTGGAACCGTTCAGCAAGACTAAGAGGCGATCACGAAGAAATCAACTGGTTTACACTAGCTGGTAAAGAGATATTGGATATTGGAAACAGTTGTCAAGACCTGGGAGAGAGAACTCAAAAATTACAAGTTCCCTCTTCTCGCACTATTGATGTTGCATGTTGTTTGATGTTGTTACCTATAAACAGCGGTACTTCAAGCGTGCATTAAAGAAGTTATTTAAAGGGTATTTTTGGCATCTTGAGCATTGTTTCATCCCAATTTTCAATGAATCAGTTTTTCAGTGCAAATCAGGTAACTTTTATACGCTTTACTTACGTCGCAACTTAGTATGAAGACTCATTTTATCCGGAACATCTCCAAAACTATGGACCAGCGAAGACGTTTAGAGAGGTAAATTTTCAGTAATTCTGTGTTCCTAGTGAGCTCACTACAAAAAAAACAAAATCCCTATGATATATATGTAAACCCTTCGAACAACAAATATTTATTTTCCTGCACGTGTAGGATCTGTATGGATCAAACGAACACACTTCATGTTATCGATATCAGGATCATGCCACGTTTTAGTTCTAAAACGTCTACCTTTTCACCAACTTAATGCTACTTTATAATAACTACACAAACTCGTGTAGTTATTATAAATATAGAGGTAACTCTATATTTATAATAACTACACGAGTTTGTGTAGTTATTATAAAGTAGCATTAAGTTGGTGAAAAGGTAGACGTTTTAGAACTAAAACGTGGCATGATCCTGATATCGATAACATGAAGTGTGTTCGTTTGATCCATACAGATCCTACACGTGCAGGAAAATAAATATTTGTTGTTCGAAGGGTTTACATATATATCATAGGGATTTTGTTTTTTTTGTAGTGAGCTCACTAGGAACACAGAATTACTGAAAATTTACCTCTCTAAACGTCTTCGCTGGTCCATAGTTTTGGAGATGTTCCGGATAAAATGAGTCTTCATACTAAGTTGCGACGTAAGTAAAGCGTATAAAAGTTACCTGATTTGCACTGAAAAACTGATTCATTGAAAATTGGGATGAAACAATGCTCAAGATGCCAAAAATACCCTTTAAATAACTTCTTTAATGCACGCTTGAAGTACCGCTGTTTATAGGTAACAACATCAAACAACATGCAACATCAATAGTGCGAGAAGAGGGAACTTGTAATTTTTGAGTTCTCTCTCCCAGGTCTTGACAACTGTTTCCAATATCCAATATCTCTTTACCAGCTAGTGTAAACCAGTTGATTTCTTCGTGATCGCCTCTTAGTCTTGCTGAACGGTTCCAGGTCACTGGTGCATTCCGATGCAGTAGGTCTGCCCACTCGACTGCTGTGGCTCTGGTTAACCAGACCGGCGGTTGGGCGTCAGTCAAGTTTTTAAAGAGTGTTGTTGTTTGTTCGTTTCTATTCCAAGGACTGCGGTGCAGATGGGTTCCCGAAGTGTCGTGCCAGCAGATAATAGGCTGGACTGGTTGTAAAAAGGAGGTGGAAAAAATGCTCACGGAAACCAAGAGAGAGAAAGTGCGAAGAAAAATAGACAATGGAAAAAAACGGTTAAGAAGGAAACGGTACGGAAGAGGAAACATCTGCAGATTCGTGGGAGAGGAGTGATGGAGAGAGCCTTTATTAAGGTGTGAGAACGTAAAGTCAGTAGGAAGAGAAGGAGAAAATAACATTGTATGGGACGGCTTATGGGAGTATTAGTTCCATTAGTAAAGGGCGGTAACTGGAGGAGACGTCTATATGGAAGTATAAAGTTGAGCCAGGTTCCCAGTGATAGTGGTTTTACAAAGTGTTCAGTGACGGTTGGCCGTGCCGAGTTAGTGGGTTGTGTCATCCCAGTCCACACCCCAGCTGGATGAGTGCAAGCCGTGCGTTGCTGCATATCTGTCCAACCTCCTGTTGAAGCTGTCGACAGACGGAGCAGTAGCAATCCCGGTGGGCAATTCATTCCAGTGGCCGCAAACTCACAGAGAGAAGAAGTGTGAACCCACACGGGTCTTGGTTACCAGGGGGATCGCCACAGTGGCCGTTCAGTAGGATTCCGCTGTTCGGATGACTTGGGTTACTTAGTATTTCGTAAGCCGTTATCAAGCCACCACGTAATCTACAGTAGCTTAGAGAGTAGAGCCCTAGATCTTTCAGCCTGTCCTCATAGCGTTGGTCGTGCGGTCAGCGATTTTGGTTTGGTGGAGACGTGTTCGGTTGCGTATCGAAGGTGGCACCAAAAGGCCTAGGCAACCTCTAGTCCGGAGAGGTTCTCTCCGTTCAAGCCTCTCAGGACGCAAGCCTCCCGGCCGGTGGATTTTCTGCCTGCCATAAATCGATATAGGTTTTTGGGATTCGCCTCGAGCTTCTGGGTAGGGCTCATCTGGAACAGCCACCTGTCTCCCCTCACTTTGATGTTACATCGATTTCTTAGAGCCATATATGCGGTGTGGCCAAACTCCTTTCCTGAGGTCCTCCACTTATGCCATGCTTTCCTCTTGGCTTTCGAAAGGTATTCAGTGCCTCGCTTCGGCCATGAGGTTTGCTTCCTCGGTATTGCTGCAATAACTGGGACGTTTTCAGAGATAGCCCTCTTGATGATATCTCTGACTAGTTCCCAGTGTTGATTACGTGAGAGGTTACTCCGCTCCTGAGGCTGTGGTGCTGTCGACAGACGTTGGTTCATCCCCACGTGGTTTGCCTTGCTACAGCAAAGACAGGAGCGAGATCCCCCTCATGACGGTTGCTCGTCGAATACTAGGTCGAATACTATCACGCCGTAATCGCCGCCACTAAGGGGGTTCTGGGCCTGAGCGTTCTCAGCTAGTGGGTAGTCGCTGGTAAGAAGGGAGTCCGGTTTGGACGGTTCTCCGCATAACCCCCAGCGAGCGTCATCCCCAATATCATGGTGCAGTCCAGCCCCTTGGATAGTGCTGAGTAGGTTTCGGTTGAATCCTCGGCCTGAAATTCCCCTGTCCTGCCCGAGATTGGGAGTTGGGGTATTAACGTCGCCGGCTATGATGATCTAGTCAAATCCCATGGACATCGCTTCGGACATCACTTGCAGCAGTTGTGGGTCATGTTCCAGGTTGCTAGCAGGAGTTCTGCTAACCGCCCCCCACCAGGCACTTGGTGTGTCCAAAACCGTAAAGTGACACCAGAAAGAGCCTGAGAGCCCTAGAAGTAGGGTTAAAGTTGCCCGTTCACTTTCAAGATCGTCACCCATAAACATTGCCACTCCACCTCCTTCCCTAAACTCCCTGTCTCTCCCGAACAGACGCATACTCTCTATGCTAGTTTCGATGCCACTAGTATCTGGTGATAACCAAGTTTCTGTTAGGATTATGATCTTCGGAGCGAGGCAGGAACAGAGAGATCGTAGTTCCCCCATCTTACTTCTAAGTCCCCTCACATTACTGTAAAGGCACCTGGATATGCTTCTAACAACATGGGGTGTCTTGGTGGTGCCAGATTGAGGGGAGTCGTGCGCAATTGCGAAACTTGCTACAGGAAGGCACCAGGCGGGGCTGTCGTTCGCTGTTGTCGCGTTGTCCTTGGCCTGCTCCAGCAGCAGCGAATGTTCCCACAAATGTTGTCTTTTACTATATACGAAGTTTGCAGTACTTTGGTTAAAGGTTCCTGACAGCCATGGTCAATAGCCACCAACCTGGGTGATGTTATCGTCGTCGAACGTGAGGGGCGTGGCAGCCTGAAGACCGCCGCCGCCACTATCCCATTTAACCCTATCCCCACTGATAACCACTGTCACTGTTGAACATCACGAGCATACTTCTCTACTAATGTGCTGGTTGTTAGTCCCGGTATGCCATGGACAACCATGGTTGTTGGTTTTCAGCTTGTGGGGTGCCTCGCAAGATGCTTTTCTCGCTGACCATGGCCGGTCTGGCCTGGCCCTAGTGCTGGGTGGCCGGCTAGTGGCTAGTGTGTGGTAACGAAAGGAACCTTTCTGCTTCCTTAGCCGAGCTTAGGGTCACGCCCATTGGCGGGGGCTTTCCATGAGGTGAGTAGTTGCATTTGTAGGGCCGGCTCAGCCTGGCTTCTAAGCTGCCCAGTCCTGGTATGGCACATGCTATTTACCATTACTGTTTGGCAGAAGACTCTCTGTTCTCAAAAAGGCTATCATGGCACACAGGGAAGTTAAATAAAATGATAGCGTTCAATCTGTCGTCAACGTCTCTGTTTCCGTGCACTATGGCCGGGTTGTTACGGGGACGGAGCATCTTTTTTTCGCTGTTACCTATTTTCCCCAATGTACAGTAGGGGGTAGCCGTTGTGGTGGCTTCAGGGTTAGGGACTGTTTTGATTAGTAGCGTTTCCGGTCGTCGTTTGGGTCTTTTCGGACTTTTTGCAGGTGTAACTCTCCGGGGAACAGTGCTGACAGTTTCGTCACTTGGATCTGGGGTAGTGGTCTGTGTGGGTGCTGGTCTCACAGCGGACACTATGGTACCTTTTACCATCCCCCCAATTCAGTTTGTAGAAAAAGTGGCCTAATACGGCATTGTGGGTAGATGTGCCAGAACAACGTGCCACGAAGGCGCAATATTGGTCCAGTATGTCCTCATCACACTGGCTGTGCACCCACCTGTTGCAGATGTTACACTCAAGGCAGCATCCCTTTCGGCTATGGTGAGACCACACGTATGGCAGTCATCAGTCTGACCAGAAGGCCGAAGACTTTTCCTTCCTCCTCTTTCGTCTCCCAGAGGTAGCCTCCACAGGTAGACTGGGGTTTGGGCTAGTGGCACCAGAAAGACTTGGTCTTAAATTAACTAAAGTACAAGAGTTCAGAGGGACAGGAATTCGACTTTTCCTCCTGAGGTCAACCAGAGATCTTTTGCAGCGGCGCTAAGCCTCTTGCCTCCGGCCCTAGTTACTACCAAGAATGGTGCGGTTATTATCTGAGGTGATGTTTCACCTGAGATGTTCCTGAGATCAGATTTGGCTAGGACCCGATTACTACTCATTTCAATAGGTGATTGGGAGGGGATGTAAATGAGTCAGACATAGATGGTTGTATCAAACGAAACGTAGAAAAGCAATGATAGATAAAGTAGGTTGTCAACCTCACCTAGGATTGCCCAGCTGTACGACAGGGAAGAATGCCCAAAGCTTCCCACGGGTCCATGGTGTATGATCGAGTAAGGTAAGTGGAGCTGTAGATGCAGCAACCTGAGCCATAGCGGTTGTTCGAGACAGTTAGACCTACCACACAGTTGTCAGTTTGGAGAGTGGTGGTATTGGCCGATTGAGGACCGTACTTCTCGTAGCAGAGCGTTTTTTCCAGTAAGACTGTTACCCTGGTTGAGGAAATATCCAACTGGGAAGGTTTATGTGCGGTTATTTCCGAGCAGAATGCAGACAAGTCAAAACACTTCAGTATCCAAGTAGTAGTCAACTATCAAATATCTTTTTCGAGCTGGTATAAACCAGTTGATTTCTTCGTGATCGCTTCTGGGTCTTGCTGAACGGTTCCAGGTCTTTAGTGGATTCCGATGCCATAGGTTTACCCACTTGACTGCTGTAGCTCTGGTTAGCCCCATTGGCGGTTGTGTCGGCTGAATTTGTGGGGATTGTGTGGCTTTTGTCGAGGACTGCGGTGCAGATGGGTTCCTGAGGTGTCGTGTCACCGGACAGTATGTCGAGATGATTGTGAAAAAGAGATGGAAAATATATCCAGAGAAGTCGAGGGAGAGGAGGTGAGACAAGAAAATGATAAGATGAAGGGAAACGGGACGGGAGAAGAAACTCCGGTAGACTCGTGAGAGAAAAGTGATAGGGAGATCTTATATTGTGTATTGTGAGAACGTAATGTCAGTGGGGAGAGAAGGAGGGAGTAACATTGTTGGACGACTTATGCGAATAGACAAAGCAATACAAATAGTAGGAGATGGTAACTGGAGATGTCCGCAGAGAAGCATAAGGTTGAGCCAGGTTGGTAATGTTACTGGTGTTACAAAGTATTCAGTAGCGGGATGGCCGAGTCACATGTGATATTTGCGGATAGAAGACTATGGACCTCCATCGACCCTTTCCCAGTTGGTCTCTGTGTTTGTCCAGCTGTCTTTTGAACCAGCAGATTGATGATGCGGACACCACTTATTCTAGGAGTCGGTTCCAGGAGTTAATTATTCGGTGCTCTACAGAGACTACGTTCATCCTTTGCTTTTGTATTCTCCTGCTATGTCCTCTGAAGTGTCCCGAACTAGTGTGAAGTGAAGAGATAGATCACTTTCAAAGTCATTTTTCGAATCCTGCATAGCATCATTAGATCTCTCCTTTGTCTGCAAATGGAAAAAAAGGAGAGGTTCAGCTCCTTAAACCGATCTTCTTAGGTCAGGCAAACAATCGCAGAGACCATACGAGAGACTGCCCTCTGAACTCTTCCTAGAAGGTATGAGTTACCTTTCGGACAAGGATTTGCCGCCTGTGTACAGTTTTCTAGTTAAGACCTAATTGAGGATGCATACAAGATAATGAGCAGATCACTTATTTTGTAGATGTTCTGCTGAATGCTCAAACCGTCCTAAAACTCCTAGCTGCGAGCACCCGACAGTGTGCCGTGGTCTTCAAATTACAATTCACTAGGTCATTGTGGGTCAGTACTGGTGGTAAAGGAGTCCCATCAATATCGTAAGCATTGCCATCTGTGTGCTGCATGTGCATGCTCGCACATTTACCTGTGTTGATGTGCGTCAGCCAATTTCTGACCAGGTTAATAAGTTGTTTAGGTCTATTTCAGGTGCATGTTTATCCTCGTCGTTAACAATTTCCCGCCACACTTTTACACCATCATAGGGAAGTTCGGGATATTTCGCAGCTCATTTACGTATAGGAGAAATGGCTAAGGACTCAGGACAGCGTCTTCCGATACTCCACCCTCCGTTGACTTCCACGAGGAGAGTTGAGAATTGATCCTTACTCCCTGATCCATGCAAGTAGATCGCCAGTGATTCCAAAACTTTCCAGTTTTCCGAGCAGCCTGGAATGAGTTACCTTGTCGAACACCTTACTCAAGTCGATGAAAATGACATCCTTAGGTATCTTATAATCCTTAGACTTAACCCAACTTTCTCTGACTGAGGAGGTTCATCAAGAAAGAAATTTCTGCGAACGAGACAATAAAGTGTTGCTCTCTAAGTGGGCTGTGATATCTTTCTTCACTGTTCCAATATCTTTACTACGATGCTAGTTCAACTTATCGGTGTGTGATTCGATGCATGCTGCCTTACATTTAGGTGTGGCTAGGACATCCTTCCAATCATAAAAGAGCGTGCCCTCACTGAGGAACAGTCTAACTATAGTAGTCAGGGGACCAGCTACATAGAGTGCAAGCTCTCTGACCAGTCTTGGGTGCAGCCCATGCGATCCCGTTGATTTTTCTACATGCCTTAAGTACATCATTGCAGTTGATGTCCTTAGTGTTTATTCTGTTGGACGTCAATGTTTCTACTGTTGAATCAGTATCCATAGAAGGTTCCTGTGTAAAAACCTCAGCAAAAAATCCAGGCATAGCTACTGCTTTTCCCCACTGTCTTCAACTAAAATGTCAGTTTTTGTCTCTTTGATTAGGGTGGGTATACCATGGCATATCTTATTTCTATAGTTCATATTAAAAAGCAACCTCTTCGAATGTACAGTGCAGCCTGGGCAAGATGTGATCCAAAGCATATTTGAGATTGACGGAAGGCGGCAACACAATTATTTCGGGCTTTTTCGTAATGATTCATCGTTTCGAAAGTACTGAGGTGGGTGGCAAGACTCCAACACCTTTTCTTGCTTTTTAGCAAGATTCGGATTTCGTGGTTTACTTACGGAGGACAGTGTTTCCGTCCCCTCGAAACAGCTCGCGGAATAAACGGTTGAGTCACTCGTGCATATAACTGTTTAACGGAGCACCACGGAGTTTCAACTGAGGCTTCTGGATTGACTGTCCAGTCCACCGAAGAGGTGGTCATCCTAATAGCAGCCATACTCGCTTTCCGTACACTGAGTCTAGCTGGGGCATCGGGCCGGTGCAAGACGGCTGCTGTGAATCAGAAGATGACCACAGCATGATCAATTTTACCAAGGGGTGAGAGGTGCCTGGTGGGGCATGAATCATCTGTCTGTGTGAGAATACTATGTCTAGAACTGATGGAGGATGCTGATTATCGTATCTGGTTGTTGCTCTAATGTGCATTACGAAGGCCAATGAAATTGTTGCTTTAGTAACTTATGATCAAACAAATTAGGTGATGCTTCTGTTATTCGTTTATCCCAGTTAACTGATGGTGCATTGAATTCTCCTACAATTAAGCATTGGCGGTTATCTGTCCAGAGGGCCAGCTTACACAGGAGGAAGTCTGGTGCCCTGAATGGGATTCAGGGCTTCGCTATACTACGATTATATTAAATAAAACCTTGTCTCTTGCATTTTAGTTGGCAGCGCAGCATTTCACAAGCCCCAGTTTCTTGTGCAAGTGTTTATATGTCTCTTGCAGTCAAGGTATTCCTAACATAATGGATGACGCTGCCAACTTTGCTTGCTTACTTATAACTTTTAAAAGGAACGAATCCGTGTAAATGTATTTCACTGTCACTGATCTCGGAAGAGAGCCAAATTTCGGAGATAGCAATGATGTCAGAACTTCTTATGCTCATTACCTTACTTAGTTCAGTCCACTTGCTTAGGAGACTACGTGGATTTGTGTACAAGACGATAGACTTCGGCATCGTTTTGCGCCGAAACCTCACTATGCGGAAACCCACTATTTCCAGACCTTTCTCTCCTTGTGCTAATCTGCATTTTGGTTCTTCTGTTTCTTGATTTGATCAGTAGGAGGCCAGTTGTCCTGTTTCAATCCGTGCTGCAAGCTTAGTACGTACCCCTTAAACATGCTCTAGGGATGGGCTAGCCGCCTAAATGCAGTATTCCAAGTGAGGTATAACGTAAGTAGAGTAGAGTCTCTTCAAAATATCCTGATCGAAACCATGGCATACGGAAACTCTTTGCTACAGCTACATTTTAGTGTGCCGAAGTTTTCAGAAATTGACTTATGGTGACACTTCAGTCTTCCAGTTCAAAGACTGGGAACAGTGGTGTACCATCAGTGGATACTGCAAATAATTACTATACCCAATAGACATTATTGCCCTTTTACTAGAGTTAACTTGCAGGTACCAACGTTTGGACCGACCTACCATTTCATCCAAATTCGCTTGAAGTGCATACCTATCAGCATCACTACGTATGATTCTCCAAACGTTTACGTCATCAGCAAATAGAAGCACCGTAGAGTTGAGCAAATGCGGTAATTCATTGACATATAGTTAGAAAAGTAGCGAACCTAGGATTTTTCCTTGGAGAACTCCACTCATCACGGGTTTCTACCTGGACAGTCTCACTAACCCTCACTCTGCCTTTTATCGTACAAAAAGTATATAATTCAGGTTCTCAGTGAAGCGCCGAACCCGAAAGAGGAGAGATTTCTTAGCAATTTTACGCGAGACACTTTATCGAATCCCTTACTGAAGTCTATAAACACAACGTCTACTGACAGCTCGCAACCACGGGCTGCAACCCATTTCTCTCTTGCAATAAGGAAGTTTGTTAAACAGGAGTGTCTGGCACTGTTATGGAATATGGAACACCATGTCAATGTACGAGGCAGTTTAAGGATGATCTAGCGTTTCCTACCTCAATTTCAGTGGCTCCTGAAAGCACAGAAGAAACATATGGCAGCATAAAAGTTTATAGTTATCCTCCAGCATCACCTGTGAAACAGACACTCGTGGACCTTGATATGATTCATCCATCAAGCTTGGCAATTCCTGAGAATCCCACTCCCAAGACTAACCACTCTGGTCAAAGTATAGATAGCATCTCATCAAAGGATGGACTCTTAACTCATTTCCATGGTCCCAACTCAGATTTTTATAGCGGGTATTATGCTACCACTTATCTCTTCGATGAACCGATGAACCGCAACATGTCAACATGCAGCATCAGAACTAATTCTGTGGGGTCTAATCACCCCTTCCAGAACGAGGGACCAAGGTGCTACCCTTATGATGTCGACCCTAGGACTAAATGCATAACCCCACCTACCAAGTGCGGCAACATACCTGGACCTCGCAATTTTTTGGGGTCACCAAACGTTATGTACGACCATTGGTATCCACCTCACAATCCACAGGCCCAAAGATGGAATCGTCGAAACTGGTGCCCACCGACAACGAACTTCAACATGCAGTATCAGTAGGGAGCAAAGACATGTTGATAGGCGAGCTGTCTCACCCAATAGACTTAGATGTCACAAATCCACCCACTATCTTTTCAACACAAACCAATGCGGAGTCTCAGTTTGCTTCTGACACACACCACACATCATCTATGGGCACACTACATGTAAACGAAAGTAATGAGATGGGTATAATTGATATTGTGGGTAAGTCCGTCAGTCATAGAAACCAATTTACATTGTTCCTCATTAACACGCGCTCCCTACCTGAGGAAATATCTGCCCCTAAAACGGCGGTTCTAATCACCAAACCGACGATAATACCTGTGAGTGAACTATGATGTTTTAGGATTTGTCCTGATGCGAACTTGAGAGACGCAAAGACCAATCACTAATTATTCTGACTTGCCATTTACCCACGAGTACGAGAGAAGGGAAGAACACGATAGCGTAGTCCGATGAATAGTATATTTGGATGGTTGTGCCAAAATACCGATGCGTTCCAACTAACTGGCTAGAGAGTCGAATACGAGCAGTACAACGTAACACGACAGCGTGCCGAATGGCGAGGATGCTTGACCGGGTGCCTTCAGCTTAGCGAGTCCAGTTAAACTATCAAGGTCAGCATCAATGTCGAAAGTCGTCAAACACTAGGCTATTGATTTTGGGGAGGTGTGTGACGCTACAGATCACTCCCCCCTAGTGGGTTCGTGAGGACCTTAAGACGATAGCAGCTGGAAGTAAAAACCCAGTGGTTTCCCCAATGGCAAAATCCTTCCGATGGGCTTACTGCTTGAAGTATCCCCTGGTTGTCTGAACTTACTCTAGAGTGTCGTGGCAATTAAAAAATAAAATACAATAAATAGAATTGTACGTCAATCGCAATCCACAGTTTCCTTTGACGTTCCGTCCAGTGCTCGTTGCACCTGGAATATAAATGAAAGTCCTTAATACCATGAAAACGCTTCGAAAAAATTGGGAATTATGTATATGCAAATGTATCGAAAATAAAGTTTACGCTTATTTTCACCGTTTAAAAAAGGTTTCATTACATGGTAATGAAAAAATTGACATAAAAAGGCAAAATGTGCGAGGATTTGCGCATTGCCGGTAAATAAGAAAAGTGGTGCCTCGGAAAAAATATTGAATTAAAAAAATATGGTTGGCACGTTTTATTTCACACCGCCAAGTTGAATACGACTTTAAATACTTTGGGAACCTGACGGTTCGACCTGATCGTGTTTTCTGTTACGCCGATGGTTGTTGTATTTGTGCATTACCAGGTAGATCGTCAAGAATTTCGATAATTGAGCTATCCATCGGTCGGCTGTAGCGAGCTGAAACGTCACTTATAATGGGGTTGCCTTCGAAATAAGCTGGTTTCAAACGGTCGATACTGACAGTATCTTCACGTCCGTCTCACTCAATTATATAGAATTTCTCGTGTCGCTTGATCACTTTGAATGGCCCGTCGTAGGGTGGTTCAAGTGGTCGACGAAATGCGCCGTGGCGAATAAACACGTGTGATGTCTTTTGTAAACTGGGGTGGACGACTACATCAGTCGTCTGAGGTCTAACTGGAGAAGGCCTATCTGAACGCATTGCGTTTGTAAGCCTATTCACATAGGATGCTCCGTCGAAAACATGTTTGAACGTTGGAGGGGAAACAAACTCACCTGGTGGGCGAAAAGTGGTTCCATAGACGAGTTCTGCAGAGGTGCATCCAGTATCAACTTTCAAGGCGTTACAGATACCTAGTAGGACTAGAGGAAGAGCCTCGGTCCACTGAGGTATGTTTGCAGCTGAAAGGGAAGCATTCAGTTGTCGACGGAAACGCTCTACTATGCCATTTGCTTGTGGATGGTAGGCTGTCGTTCGGAACCGGGTGCAACCTAAAAGTGCAGTTAGAGCGTGAAATAATCCACACTCAAATTGGCACCCACGGTCGGTTGTGACGTAAGATGGACATCCGAAGTTCGCGATCCATCTTTCGACGAAAACACGAGCTACTGTTTCAGCAGTAATATCCTTAACAGGTACTGCTTCCGGCCATCGTGTGAAACGATCAACACAAGTGAAAAGGTAGGTAGGTCCATTAGATTCTGGTAGGGGTCCTACAATATCTCTACGGGCTAGGTCGAAACGCATGTCTGGGGCTAGGAAAGAGTTCAAAGGGCTCTTCGTGTGCCACGTGACTTTGCACTTTTGATAAGCTAAGCATGACTGAACCCACCCGCAGTTATTCCAAGGTTCTCGTCTTGATACGACTATTTTACCACTGACTCACTAACAACTGCGGTATCTCTTTTTTACAAGAATGTTAAGTCGTGTCTGGAAACTGCTGCTCCTGTGAATACAGTGAAACTACAACGCCACTCAGATTACATTCCACAAATGCACCGCAAAAAGCTCAGGCGACTGTCAAATCTGTACCACTCCACTGAAGATTTCTCCTCGCCGCAAGCGATCCATGATACCCTGGAATCAGTCAAAGGCTTACGTGAGCAAAAAGCCCGAAATGGCGAGTTACAAACCCTCAGAACTATCTCCAAGGTATGCAGTCTAACATCACTTCTAAATAAATGCCTTCTAACAACGAGGGATATGCAATAGTTGTTCCATAACGAAGCTGTTTACAACAGCCAAGTCATGATTCGTGAACTGTTTAGTGACTGGTCTCGGAATTTCCGTTGTGAGACGCATACGCCCACCAGTAGCACGCCACTCTCAAGCAACCATTTTGAAACTGCAGAATTTACTTGCAAAAATATAGCCGAAACCGTCAAAAGCCTACGACCTACAATAGTGGACAGGATCTTCCCTCGATTCTGCTTAAGTTGCCCACTCTTTCGATGGAGAATGGGACTTATACAACTGAACAGAAAACTGGCTTTGTAATTCCACACTGCAAATTTGGGGACAATGCTAGTGTCAGCAACTAGGGATCCATCAATGTAATTCCAGTCCCATCGCCAATTATGGAGTTTTAAAAGACAGTATGTTTGAATACCTACTTGCAGAAGATTTTGTAACAAAGTCTCAGCACATCTTTATGGAAAACATCACGCATTAAGAGTCATCTCGACTTCTTCAATCTCATTACCAGTAGTCGTGAGGCAAGCAAAACAGTCCTTGTAATGTACTTCGATATATCGAAGGCATTTGACATGGTCTCGCGTAATATACTATTCGAAAAGTTAAACGCACTAGGCATTAGCAACCCTTTGCTAAGCTGGTTAAAATCATTTCCCAGTAATCGCACCCAAATAACAAAAATCGATTTAGTTCTCCAAGACACACCACAAGTGGGGTTGCACAAGGTAGTATTCTCGGGCCTCTTTTGTTTATTACCTACGTTAATAGTGTTTTCAACCGCTTTGCCACAGGTGACGCTTATCTACATGCCGATGACCTAAAAGTCGTTTACCCTGGTTATAGCCATGAGCTATGTGACACTATGACTGCTGTTCGATACCCTTCCACAGTTCAACATCAACAAACGCGGATGGATCTGCATTGGTAACAGTAACCCTGACTTGATATTTGAAGTATCTGGATAACAGTCACCAAAACTTAGCTCCGTCTCAGACCTAGGGATCGGATATTCCAGTGACTTGAATTTCTCTCAGCAGGCAGCGTATAGCGAAACTAAGTCACGCAGACTCCGAGTATGCATCGTCCCCAACTTTTATAGTGCTAAATCAAGGGTCCCACTCTACAAAGTATGCATCCGTCCTATCCTAGATTGCTGCTCATTTGTCATAAGTAGCTTTGGAATAGACGACAAGCTGAAAATCAAAGGGGTGCAACGCCACTTTACGTCAGGAACACTAGGAGCCGACTGAAACCTTGACTACACCCCCAGATGCGACATGCTAGGACTAGAACCTCTCTGGAAGAGGCGACTAAGAATGAACTACTTTGTAAGCAAATGCACTCATGCGGTCTAGGAATTGAAATAGTTGTAACACCTACTCACAATATGCGTAATCACAAACAATTAGCTAAAACTGAGTGTTGTAAGACCAATGCGTGAGGTAATTTCTTGCTCAATAAGTTCTCTCACATCTGGAACAGACTTCCTGAGGAGATACGCACCGCAGGTTCATTATCTCTCTTTCGCTCCTCACCTCATAAGTTCACAGATGATGAGTCTATCACTCGTTTGGTCACTGTATATACGTTCTGGGCTGATGAAAATACATTAGGACCCCTAAACGTGTAGAGTAAGGCCATCACTAACCCCAAGTACTTTTTCCTTGATGGACCTTAACATTATTGCACGGGGCATTTGACCGATGTTCCACTAGCTCAGGTTGTGTTGTCAGTAAAGTACACACTATTAAAGGATATATCACTGGTGTAGAGTCAGTTTTACCCCCTACATCTACAAATAACATGGTATATCCAAAAGCTTGTACGAATTTTACTTAGGAAAATCATAAGAGTTATGTTTGTATGCATGAATTAAAGTGAACATACAACTCGAGTGTCTCTAAAAAGATAGGAACTTCTCTCTTCCCACTTTCGTCTTGTGTGGTATATCACTCTCCAGTTCCTGCTCGTGCTTCCCTTTTCTCCTTCTTTTTTTAGCGGAAGTTTGAAGAGAAGACCTTGAGCATAATTTTGACCAGAATTGTCAACCTGCTTTACATACTACTTCGTATCTGATACCAGAAATCATTGAAAGAATCCCACAAATGGTCTTTCACAATTGATTTTCAACTTTCTGAAACGTTCCACAGCAAACTGGCGCAGTTGCCAACAGCCTAGATGCAACCATGTACGGATAAACAACTACAATAAATGATCTAAGGCTTCTGGACGGTAATAATGGCAGCAAAAATCTGGACAAACAACTAGGTTCAAGAAATAAACTCACCTGGTGTCTCAAAGTGAGACATGTTCGCAAACAAACTTCTCCAGTACTCCACCTTATTTGAATCCGTTTCATAGAAGATAACAGTCAACATACCTCCTTGGTAGTGCAGTATGCTCCAATGTCAAGTCTATGTACAAAACTCCATCACCATTGGATAGTAGCCCTTCAAATGTTTGTTTCCTTGTACAACAACAATTGATTCTGATGGATTACATCTATATCGCTGAGTAAGGTCACACTACGAGTGGGAAATGCGAGGACTTATATATTCATGTGGATAATATGGTTATGCTGACACTTACTACTGCTTGAAATCGATGAAGTGAGTTTTTGTTGGCCAACGATATTATAAACGTGTGAACTGACGTTAAAATAAACGGTCAGCTGACGAAATATGGAACTATGCCGCCAGGTTAACCATCTTGGTCACATGTAACGTAAACGTCGAATACTGTAGGACTTTGGTATCACTTTATTGTGAAAAAGAATGGTGAGTGGAGACAACCAAAACTCATAAGCAATCTGTATGTACTGTGTAGTGACATTTTTCTGTTCTGCAGTCACTTTTGATATCATGATAAACCCTGATGTGATACCTTCTGCATCATTCAGGACAGCTCAACTACTGGGGATTCCTTTGCCATTATCAATTTGGTGATGCCTGTAAACTGGCTCCTCTCATGTTAAACTCTTAATTTGGGAATAAAATATTTATTTGCTATTTATCATTGCGGGTGATGTGATGCATCGTGAACACATCCCCTCTTATCCTCCCGTGTTGTACTCAACTCGGCTTAGGAACAGCTAGGCGATCTGGGCAAGATTTATACCATAACCTAATCAGTTTCTTCATAGCTCTTCTGTGAACCCGTTCTGGGGTGGTCACGTTACTCTCCAGATATGGATGTTTGAAGGGCAAATTTTTCTCACGATGAGGCAGAATATAGAGTCCATACCATGTGGTGAAAAGGGCCTGAGTCAGACTCTCTACAGTTCACACGATAAATCTTAAGGCTTCATGGGCCTTGTTGGTAGCAGGATGAAAATTGACCGAGGCCCCAAGTGTGTCGCTTAAATTGACTTCCAGATCTTTTTCCATGCTTGAGTGACAAACATACATATCATCCGGCGAGTAAGATCAGCTGATCATTGTTCTGTCACTTTTGGACTATTCACACGTGTGGTTGTTCGTGGAGCGACGCCGGTACCCTTGTTTTTCGGGCTGTCAACGGTGGTAGCTTGGGCACCGGCATTTGAGCATCTACTGAGCTGTCTTTTACCGCCTTACTGGACAAGCCTTTAGATAGGAGTGGCCCTACGTGGCACTATGCGCAGATATACCAGAAACGTGCATGGGTGACGCTCCATTTAGGCCTAATATTGGTCTGGTATTTCCTGACCAGTGCACCCACTTGGTTAAAATGTTGCACTCAAAAGCCACTTACCTTATAGCTGCAGTAAAACCACATGCTCAGGGACAGTTATTATGGCCAGAAGGTTTGCTAATCAGTGACTTTCACTTCAAATTCTGCCGTTTCCACTTGGTAACTTTCAAAGAAAAGCTGGATTTGGGATAGACGTGGGAGTTAGGTATGCCCTCCGCTGAACGGGGCAATTGGGTTCTGAGGGTTGCGTGGGACAAGTATTCCGCTTTTTACGTTAATCGGTATTCATGATCATTCCGCTGGGTTGGACCCATGTTCCTTCAGGTCGGTTTCACACTTCTCAACCCCAGCCCTTATGATTACAGAGGAAGAGGAGGTCAGTAACTGAAATGAGGCTTCACTTCAGGGGGTGTTCCGGGGACCAGATTTAGCCAAAACGCCATCGCTACTCATTTCGATAGGTGGGCTGGAAAAAAGAGATAAACGTGCTTAGATCAAGTAACTTGTAAACCTTATCTTTGTTCGTCTGGTTGTGTGACCCGTTAAAGTGTAAAAAGCTTCCCGGAGGCTTAGGAATGTTTTTTTTTGCAAATTATTTGTAGAAGGAATTGAGATGTGGATAACATCAACGAATCTCTTGGAATTCTTGTTCTTGTAAACACCTGAAAGAGAGCACTCAGCGCCACTTAAAAAGTAGCTCGGGCAATAGGGCGAGTAAGGAATGAGAGAACAGGACTTGGAAACACAGGAAACGAGTGTCACTATTAATATCATGGAGAAGAGATGGATTTTATCACAGATACTAATAAAGCGGAATACTGGGAGGGATGAGTGTGCCTTCAGTTGCTACCAACGAATGTCCGTGGTGGGCCGTTCGCGCTCATGTACCTATGGAATTGTCTTTTGAAGGGGTCAGCTGATAATAATAATAATAATAATAATAATTTATTCCTGAATTTACAGGTGTATATCATTATTACAGATACGGTTACAAGAGTTAGTAGTGGAAAATCTCCGGTAATATTTTTTTTCAAAATATTTTGTATCATCTTCTCACTCCAGGTAGTGGAAATCCCCAGTCTGAGTAGAAGAGAAAACCTCACGCCACACATAAATGGTACACTTTGATCTAAATCTAGAATTTTCGATGTGCTTTTAGGTCATCTGGCAGAAATGGTAGTCATGTCTTATGAATGTGTAAAATCATCACTCGAAAAGAGGGGGAAGTAACTCAGCAGTTTATTGCTCGAAAAAAGCAATGCTGGGTATATTAAGCAAGTGCTTTGATTTGAAGGATCATATATGTTGAGCGAAGTACTACGGCAGATTCGATGTGTTTTTTAAAGTACATGCATCTCTGGGTTCATTGAAACGTCAAGATATACTGTATAGACATCAATAAATAATACTGATAACAATATACCACCTCCCTGACGAAACGATCTATTTTTGTTTGTTCGTGTTAAATTGGACACATGTCCACAGTAGCCGCCATGTTGCTCCGCATTGTGCTTAGTAGCTCGGTGAATATTTGCCACATTCATTTGAGTTTCGAGGTTGATTGAAAGAATCCGTTTCTGTAGATGAAGTTGTAAGTATTTTTCTGCATTTTTGTATGCTGCTTACAGCTGCAATGGACGAAACGGCCCCAGTCAATGAAGCAGTGGATTAATAAATGTCAAAAGGCATCTTGGAAGTATCTTCGTGTGATGCCATAAGGATGTTTATAACAGGTCGCACGTTTGCATAGGAGTTGCTTGAAGACGAATGCAGTGATATTTAAGAACAGCACTGATGAAATATCGTAATCCCAATCTACTTGCAGGTTTCCAAGATCCTATTGACAATGAGAATAGAGAAAACAAAGAGGGGGGTACCAAGGCACAAGGAAGCTAATTATATGTAAATTTTAACTAATGTGCCTAGTGTTATGCTTACTATTAAATGTTCAGTCTCAGGTCTCACGTTTATATTCTTACTAAAAGTATGCCATTCACTGCAGTGAATACATGTGTTATGGAAATGCCATTTTCGAGAGGCTGCATCTGAGGATGTCTCCAGTAGCGGTGGTAATAAGTGGGAGGTATAGTTGGAAAACTTAATTAACGAAGTAGTCATAATTTTCCCTGGGATGTAATAGGGAAGAGTGTGGATTTACCGATCAGGGTATTTCACCTCACACACTTAAGGGGCCTATTATACTGAGCGTTGTGAGACATAGTTGTGATTCGCACTGTATGTTGGGGAGTTTGCCGGAGGATAGGAATCTTTCTAACATGCAACTAAAAAGGATAGTTGAGCTCGAGGCTTTAATGTCAGCAGGAAGATGGTTCCATATTTTTGAGTATTTAGTAGGGAAGAGGTTAGCTCGGAGGGATGTTCCAAAAGATTTCATTTCGACACTGTAGGCTTGATTGCGAAGACTGTAGCAACCTTCAGGTGTGAAACGGACCTCCTCACTAGCTGTTAAGGATATTTTGTGTAAAATCTTGAAGAAAAATATAAGGTTAGTCTTAAGATGTCTCATCCAAAGTGGTTGCAGATTGAGCGGTATACACCGAAATGCATAATCCTGACCACATTCGTAACCAAGTGGTCTGGATGTAAAGTAACTCTGCACACTCTCAATCTTAAGTTTGTCGTCTACACGGACGCTCCCTAAAATAAACGAACAGTATTGTAACAGGGGTCGGACGCAAGCTTTGTATAGCAATAATTTGGCTTCGTAGTAATTTGAGTTACGAATAATACAGCCTAGTAGTATTCTGGACCCGAGGGTTTGTTTCGCAACATGTCCAGAGATTGTGAGGTTGTTAGAGTGACGAAGTCCTAAGTCAAGGACATTACGGAGACTAGGTATCATCACAGTTTGCAGAGACAGCTGTAGACGAATGGATGGTGCTTCAAGGCATATCCAGCCGCACTTATCTAAGTTGAATTGGAGGATTCATGTGGTGGACCAAGTGGTTGCTAGGTCAGGTTTGCTCTGTACTAACCTTTGGAAGTAGGGCAGGTGGTCACATGAGAATGTGTATGCAACCTTTAAATCGTCAGCAAATAAAAAGGGTTTACCAACCGGAAAGCATTTGCAAAGGTCATTAACATAAAGGGTGAAAAGCAGTGGACCGAGCAGGCTACCCTGAACTACACTAGTAGTAATTGGCCTAGGTTTAGAAAGCTGAGACTCGATTTTTACAACTTGCGCACGGTACAAAGGAAAGATTTAATCCAGCCTAATAAGGGGTTAACAGGTTTAAGGGCTTGTAGCTTATGGATAAGTAGTGAATAGTCCACGCGGTCGAATGCCTTGGAGATATCAAAATAAAGGACAAGGACTATCTTACGTTGGTCACGGCTAGCGGTTAGGAAGTTAAAGAAATCAAAGTGACAGGTCATACATGATCGTGACTTCAAGAATCCGTGCTGACTAGATGTCACGACATTATCATTGAGCATGTGTTAGAGAATATCTTCTTCGACTACTTTCTCCATAATTCTAGACAACTGGCGTGATATTTATAGGTCTGTAGTTATTAACTTAAGTTTTTGAACCAGATTTGTGTCTGGACATTATGAAAGACATCTTCCATATATCGGGGTATGTAGAAGTCTCCATGGATATGGAGTATAGTTTAAGTAGTAGTAATGAAATGTCAGGACCCCATTTCTAAAGAAGTATGAAGTTATTCCGTCACGACATGTGCTTCTAGAGAACTTAAGTGTTTTAATGGCTCGGTTAATGTCAGCACATGTGAAGTCAATAGTGCCCATAGGTTCCAGTGTAGGGGGGGACAATTGGTCGCTAATTTTAACATCATTAGTGGAGATTGCTGACGGTAAGTAGCTAGCAGCGAACATGTCATTAAATAATTCACTTGTTTCTTCAGGCTTACTGTAGACCTTACCATCATGAGTGAGGAAAGGAATGTTATGCTTCGGCCGGTTGGATTGTTTCTTTAGAAGTTGCACAAACTTGCAGTGGTTTCATCATTTTTTGCTATCGTCCCCTGATAATTACGAATAGAACTGAGGACATTAGGAAGAGATCTAAGCACTCCAAACTCATGATACTTGAAGTAATTTGTCGAGAGTTTGTGCAGTTTTCGACGAAGATTCTGGGGTATCAGGCTTTTTTGACATGGGATGTTTTGATTTTTTCAGAGGGTCTATAGTATCAATGCAGGCATAGGAATTAGAATATAGTATACTCAATGCCAGTTCTAGATCAACCGTGTTGAAGTACACTCTCCATTCACTACTTCTAATTAACGAATGAGCTAGATCCCGGTCTGTCTTATCATAACTTCAGTACTTGGATTGTGAGAGGGTGGAGGCAATATGCGTAGTGCCGGTCGGAGAAGGGAGTGGTATTGCACACGGTACCACTTTGTGGTCGCTTCCTGGGAACTCGGAACTAACACATGTTGAAAGAGGACGGATATCTTGACATATAACTAGGTCAAGCACGTCCTCACTCCTTGTCGGAATAGTGACAAAGTGTTTCCATCTGAATATATCCAACGTACTAAGGAAACTATCATATCTGGTGGGGCAGGTATACGTGCCTCATTTAATTTCCGGTAGATTAAAGTCTCCGCAAACAATCTTGTGATCATATTAAAGGAAGGATGCGTATTCAAGAGCACCATTGAGTAGGGACTCGTCTTAAGAGAACACCTTAAGTGCTCTGTATATGCAACCAAGCAGTGCCGTTGCATCTTTGCAGTGCACTGGGACCCATAGGGAGTCTTTAACTTTACTTAGCACTCCATTTCCCAGCCTGAATGCATTTTGGGTGTTTAGAAAGTATGTTCAACACCCGCCTCCTCTCATATTGCTCCGGCCAAATCTAAAGTGTCTGCACATGTTGATACTAACTTCGTCATCAGGTATGCTAGGGTGACACCGTGATTCCGTGATTATTATAATGGGCGGTTTGAACAGGAGCGATATCGTTCTTAGCACTGGTAGTTTACCCATAACAGACCGGCAGTTAATAAGGACGATAGAGAGGTATGAACAGGAGAAATGCGTGGACGGTCAAACTCCCTGTGCAATAATGTTAAGGTCCATCAAGGAAAAAGTACTTGGGGTTAGTGATGGCCTTACTCTACACGTTTAGGGGTCCTAATGTATTTTCATCAGCCCAGAACGTATATACAGTGACCAAACGAGTGATAGACTCATCATCTGTGAACTTATGAGGTGAGGAGCGAAAGAGAGATAATGAACCTGCGGTGCGTATCTCCTCAGGAAGTCTGTTCCAGATGTGAGAGAACTTATTGAGCAAGAAATTACCTCACGCATTGGTCTTACAACACTCAGTTTTAGCTAATTGTTTGTGATTACGCATATTGTGAGTAGGTGTTACAACTATTTCAATTCCTAGACCGCATGAGTGCATTTGCTTACAAAGTAGTTCATTCTTAGTCGCCTCTTCCAGAGAGGTTCTAGTCCTAGCATGTCGCATCTGGGGGTGTAGTCAAGGTTTCAGTCGGCTCCTAGTGTTCCTGACGTAAAGTGGCGTTGCACCCCTTTGATTTTCAGCTTGTCGTCTATTCCAAAGCTACTTATGACAAATGAGCAGCAATCTAGGATAGGACGGATGCATACTTTGTAGAGTGGGACCCTTGATTTAGCACTATAAAAGTTGGGGACGATGCATACTCGGAGTCTGCGTGACTTAGTTTCGCTATACGCTGCCTGCTGAGAGAAATTCAAGTCACTGGAATATCCGATCCCTAGGTCTGAGACGGAGCTAAGTTTTGGTGACTGTTATCCAGATACTTCAAATATCAAGTCAGGGTTACTGTTACCAATGCAGATCCATCCGCGTTTGTTGATGTTGAACTGTGGAAGGGTATCGAACAGCAGTCATAGTGTCACATAGCTCATGGCTATAACCAGGGTAAACGACTTTTAGGTCATCGGCATGTAGATAAGCGTCACCTGTGGCAAAGCGGTTGAAAACACTATTAACGTAGGTAATAAACAAAAGAGGCCCGAGAATACTACCTTGTGCAACCCCACTTGTGGTGTGTCTTGGAGAACTAAATCGATTTTTGTTATTTGGGTGCGATTACTGGGAAATGATTTTAACCAGCTTAGCAAAGGGTTGCTAATGCCTAGTGCGTTTAACTTTTCGAATAGTATATTACGCGAGACCATGTCAAATGCCTTCGATATATCGAAGTACATTACAAGGACTGTTTTGCTTGCCTCACGACTACTGGTAATGAGATTGAAGAAGTCGAGATGACTCTTAATGCGTGATGTTTTCCATAAAGATGTGCTGAGACTTTGTTACAAAATCTTCTGCAAGTAGGTATTCAAACATACTGTCTTTTAAAACTCCATAATTGGCGATGGGACTGGAATTACATTGATGGATCCCTAGTTGCTGACACTAGCATTGTCCCCAAATTTGCAGTGTGGAATTACAAAGCCAGTTTTCTGTTCAGTTGTATAAGTCCCATTCTCCATCGAAAGAGTGGGCAACTTAAGCAGAATCGAGGGAAGATCCTGTCCACTATTGTAGGTCGTAGGCTTTTGACGGTTTCGGCTATATTTTTGCAAGTAAATTCTGCAGTTTCAAAATGGTTGCTTGAGAGTGGCGTGCTACTGGTGGGCGTATGCGTCTCACAACGGAAATTCCGAGACCAGTCACTAAACAGTTCACGAATCATGACTTGGCTGTTGTAAACAGCTTCGTTATGGAACAACTATTGCATATCCCTCGTTGTTAGAAGGCATTTATTTAGAAGTGATGTTAGACTGCATACCTTGGAGATAGTTCTGAGGGTTTGTAACTCGCCATTTCGGGCTTTTTGCTCACGTAAGCCTTTGACTGATTCCAGGGTATCATGGATCGCTTGCGGCGAGGAGAAATCTTCAGTGGAGTGGTACAGATTTGACAGTCGCCTGAGCTTTTTGCGGTGCATTTGTGGAATGTAATCTGAGTGGCGTTGTAGTTTCACTGTATTCACAGGAGCAGCAGTTTCCAGACACGACTTAACATTCTTGTAAAAAAGAGATACCGCAGTTGTTAGTGAGTCAGTGGTAAAATAGTCGTATCAAGACGAGAACCTTGGAATAACTGCGGGTGGGTTCAGTCATGCTTAGCTTATCAAAAGTGCAAAGTCACGTGGCACACGAAGAGCCCTTTGAACTCTTTCCTAGCCCCAGACATGCGTTTCGACCTAGCCCGTAGAGATATTGTAGGACCCCTACCAGAATCTAATGGACCTACCTACCTTTTCACTTGTGTTGATCGTTTCACACGATGGCCGGAAGCAGTACCTGTTAAGGATATTACTGCTGAAACAGTAGCTCGTGTTTTCGTCGAAAGATGGATCGCGAACTTCGGATGTCCATCTTACGTCACAACCGACCGTGGGTGCCAATTTGAGTGTGGATTATTTCACGCTCTAACTGCACTTTTAGGTTGCACCCGGTTCCGAACGACAGCCTACCATCCACAAGCAAATGGCATAGTAGAGCGTTTCCGTCGACAACTGAATGCTTCCCTTTCAGCTGCAAACATACCTCAGTGGACCGAGGCTCTTCCTCTAGTCCTACTAGGTATCTGTAACGCCTTGAAAGTTGATACTGGATGCACCTCTGCAGAACTCGTCTATGGAACCACTTTTCGCCCACCAGGTGAGTTTGTTTCCCCTCCAACGTTCAAACATGTTTTCGACGGAGCATCCTATGTGAATAGGCTTACAAACGCAATGCGTTCAGATAGGCCTTCTCCAGTTAGACCTCAGACGACTGATGTAGTCGTCCACCCCAGTTTACAAAAGACATCACACGTGTTTATTCGCCACGGCGCATTTCGTCGACCACTTGAACCACCCTACGACGGGCCATTCAAAGTGATCAAGCGACACGAGAAATTCTATATAATTGAGTGAGACGGACGTGAAGATACTGTCAGTATCGACCGTTTGAAACCAGCTTATTTCGAAGGCAACCCCATTATAAGTGACGTTTCAGCTCGCTACAGCCGACCGATGGATAGCTCAATTATCGAAATTCTTGACGATCTACCTGGTAATGCACAAATACAACAACCATCGGCGTAACAGAAAACACGATCAGGTCGAACCGTCAGGTTCCCAAAGTATTTAAAGTCGTATTCAACTTGGCGGTGTGAAATAAAACGTGCCAACCATATTTTTTTAATTCAATATTTTTTCCGAGGCACCACTTTTCTTATTTACCGGCAATGCGCAAATCCTCGCACATTTTGCCTTTTTATGTCAATTTTTTCATTACCATGTAATGAAACCTTTTTTAAACGGTGAAAATAAGCGTAAACTTTATTTTCGATACATTTGCATATACATAATTCCCAATTTTTTCGAAGCGTTTTCATGGTATTAAGGACTTTCATTTATATTCCAGGTGCAACGAGCACTGGACGGAACGTCAAAGGAAACTGTGGATTGCGATTGACGTACAATTCTATTTATTGTATTTTATTTTTTAATTGCCACGACACTCTAGAGTAAGTTCAGACAACCAGGGGATACTTCAAGCAGTAAGCCCATCGGAAGGATTTTGCCATTGGGGAAACCACTGGGTTTTTACTTCCAGCTGCTATCGTCTTAAGGTCCTCACGAACCCACTAGGGGGGAGTGATCTGTAGCGTCACACACCTCCCCAAAATCAATAGCCTAGTGTTTGACGACTTTCGACATTGATGCTGACCTTGATAGTTTAACTGGACTCGCTAAGCTGAAGGCACCCGGTCAAGCATCCTCGCCATTCGGCACGCTGTCGTGTTACGTTGTACTGCTCGTATTCGACTCTCTAGCCAGTTAGTTGGAACGCATCGGTATTTTGGCACAACCATCCAAATATACTATTCATCGGACTACGCTATCGTGTTCTTCCCTTCTCTCGTACTCGTGGGTAAATGGCAAGTCAGAATAATTAGTGATTGGTCTTTGCGTCTCTCAAGTTCGCATCAGGACAAATCCTAAAACATCATAGTTCACTCACAGGTATTATCGTCGGTTTGGTGATTAGAACCGCCGTTTTAGGGGCAGATATTTCCTCAGGTAGGGAGCGCGTGTTAATGAGGAACAATGTAAATTGGTTTCTATGACTGACGGACTTACCCACAATATCAATTATACCCATCTCATTACTTTCGTTTACATGTAGTGTGCCCATAGATGATGTGTGGTGTGTGTCAGAAGCAAACTGAGACTCCGCATTGGTTTGTGTTGAAAAGATAGTGGGTGGATTTGTGACATCTAAGTCTATTGGGTGAGACAGCTCGCCTATCAACATGTCTTTGCTCCCTACTGATACTGCATGTTGAAGTTCGTTGTCGGTGGGCACCAGTTTCGACGATTCCATCTTTGGGCCTGTGGATTGTGAGGTGGATACCAATGGTCGTACATAACGTTTGGTGACCCCAAAAAATTGCGAGGTCCAGGTATGTTGCCGCACTTGGTAGGTGGGGTTATGCATTTAGTCCTAGGGTCGACATCATAAGGGTAGCACCTTGGTCCCTCGTTCTGGAAGGGGTGATTAGACCCCACAGAATTAGTTCTGATGCTGCATGTTGACATGTTGCGGTTCATCGGTTCATCGAAGAGATAAGTGGTAGCATAATACCCGCTATAAAAATCTGAGTTGGGACCATGGAAATGAGTTAAGAGTCCATCCTTTGATGAGATGCTATCTATACTTTGACCAGAGTGGTTAGTCTTGGGAGTGGGATTCTCAGGAATTGCCAAGCTTGATGGATGAATCATATCAAGGTCCACGAGTGTCTGTTTCACAGGTGATGCTGGAGGATAACTATAAACTTTTATGCTGCCATATGTTTCTTCTGTGCTTTCAGGAGCCACTGAAATTGAGGTAGGAAACGCTAGATCATCCTTAAACTGCCTCGTACATTGACATGGTGTTCCATATTCCATAACAGTGCCAGACACTCCTGTTTAACAAACTTCCTTATTGCAAGAGAGAAATGGGTTGCAGCCCGTGGTTGCGAGCTGTCAGTAGACGTTGTGTTTATAGACTTCAGTAAGGGATTCGATAAAGTGTCTCGCGTAAAATTGCTAAGAAATCTCTCCTCTTTCGGGTTCGGCGCTTCACTGAGAACCTGAATTATATACTTTTTGTACGATAAAAGGCAGAGTGAGGGTTAGTGAGACTGTCCAGGTAGAAACCCGTGATGAGTGGAGTTCTCCAAGGAAAAATCCTAGGTTCGCTACTTTTCTAACTATATGTCAATGAATTACCGCATTTGCTCAACTCTACGGTGCTTCTATTTGCTGATGACGTAAACGTTTGGAGAATCATACGTAGTGATGCTGATAGGTATGCACTTCAAGCGAATTTGGATGAAATGGTAGGTCGGTCCAAACGTTGGTACCTGCAAGTTAACTCTAGTAAAAGGGCAATAATGTCTATTGGGTATAGTAATTATTTGCAGTATCCACTGATGGTACACCACTGTTCCCAGTCTTTGAACTGGAAGACTGAAGTGTCACCATAAGTCAATTTCTGAAAACTTCGGCACACTAAAATGTAGCTGTAGCAAAGAGTTTCCGTATGCCATGGTTTCGATCAGGATATTTTGAAGAGACTCTACTCTACTTACGTTATACCTCACTTGGAATACTGCATTTAGGCGGCTAGCCCATCCCTAGAGCATGTTTAAGGGGTACGTACTAAGCTTGCAGCACGGATTGAAACAGGACAACTGGCCTCCTACTGATCAAATCAAGAAACAGAAGAACCAAAATGCAGATTAGCACAAGGAGAGAAAGGTCTGGAAATAGTGGGTTTCCGCATAGTGAGGTTTCGGCGCAAAACGATGCCGAAGTCTATCGTCTTGTACACAAATCCACGTAGTCTCCTAAGCAAGTGGACTGAACTAAGTAAGGTAATGAGCATAAGAAGTTCTGACATCATTGCTATCTCCGAAATTTGGCTCTCTTCCGAGATCAGTGACAGTGAAATACATTTACACGGATTCGTTCCTTTTAAAAGTTATAAGTAAGCAAGCAAAGTTGGCAGCGTCATCCATTATGTTAGGAATACCTTGACTGCAAGAGACATATAAACACTTGCACAAGAAACTGGGGCTTGTGAAATGCTGCGCTGCCAACTAAAATGCAAGAGACAAGGTTTTATTTAATATAATCGTAGTATAGCGAAGCCCTGAATCCCATTCAGGGCACCAGACTTCCTCCTGTGTAAGCTGGCCCTCTGGACAGATAACCGCCAATGCTTAATTGTAGGAGAATTCAATGCACCATCAGTTAACTGGGATAAACGAATAACAGAAGCATCACCTAATTTGTTTGATCATAAGTTACTAAAGCAACAATTTCATTGGCCTTCGTAATGCACATTAGAGCAACAACCAGATACGATAATCAGCATCCTCCATCAGTTCTAGACATAGTATTCTCACACAGACAGATGATTCATGCCCCACCAGGCACCTCTCACCCCTTGGTAAAATTGATCATGCTGTGGTCATCTTCTGATTCACAGCAGCCGTCTTGCACCGGCCCGATGCCCCAGCTAGACTCAGTGTACGGAAAGCGAGTATGGCTGCTATTAGGATGACCACCTCTTCGGTGGACTGGACAGTCAATCCAGAAGCCTCAGTTGAAACTCCGTGGTGCTCCGTTAAACAGTTATATGCACGAGTGACTCAACCGTTTATTCCGCGAGCTGTTTCGAGGGGACGGAAACACTGTCCTCCGTAAGTAAACCACGAAATCCGAATCTTGCTAAAAAGCAAGAAAAGGTGTTGGAGTCTTGCCACCCACCTCAGTACTTTCGAAACGATGAATCATTACGAAAAAGCCCGAAATAATTGTGTTGCCGCCTTCCGTCAATCTCAAATATGCTTTGGATCACATCTTGCCCAGGCTGCACTGTACATTCGAAGAGGTTGCTTTTTAATATGAACTATAGAAATAAGATATGCCATGGTATACCCACCCTAATCAAAGAGACAAAAACTGACATTTTAGTTGAAGACAGTGGGGAAAAGCAGTAGCTATGCCTGGATTTTTTGCTGAGGTTTTTACACAGGAACCTTCTATGGATACTGATTCAACAGTAGAAACATTGACGTCCAACAGAATAAACACTAAGGACATCAACTGCAATGATGTACTTAAGGCATGTAGAAAAATCAACGGGATCGCATGGGCTGCACCCAAGACTGGTCAGAGAGCTTGCACTCTATGTAGCTGGTCCCCTGACTACTATAGTTAGACTGTTCCTCAGTGAGGGCACGCTCTTTTATGATTGGAAGGATGTCCTAGCCACACCTAAATGTAAGGCAGCATGCATCGAATCACACACCGATAAGTTGAACTAGCATCGTAGTAAAGATATTGGAACAGTGAAGAAAGATATCACAGCCCACTTAGAGAGCAACACTTTATTGTCTCGTTCGCAGAAATTTCTTTCTTGATGAACCTCCTCAGTCAGAGAAAGTTGGGTTAAGTCTAAGGATTATAAGATACCTAAGGATGTCATTTTCATCGACTTGAGTAAGGTGTTCGACAAGGTAACTCATTCCAGGCTGCTCGGAAAACTGGAAAGTTTTGGAATCACTGGCGATCTACTTGCATGGATCAGGGAGTAAGGATCAATTCTCAACTCTCCTCGTGGAAGTCAACGGAGGGTGGAGTATCGGAAGACGCTGTCCTGAGTCCTTAGCCATTTCTCCTATACGTAAATGAGCTGCGAAATATCCCGAACTTCCCTATGATGGTGTAAAAGTGTGGCGGGAAATTGTTAACGACGAGGATAAACATGCACCTGAAATAGACCTAAACAACTTATTAACCTGGTCAGAAATTGGCTGACGCACATCAACACAGGTAAATGTGCGAGCATGCACATGCAGCACACAGATGGCAATGCTTACGATATTGATGGGACTCCTTTACCACCAGTACTGACCCACAATGACCTAGTGAATTGTAATTTGAAGACCACGGCACACTGTCGGGTGCTCGCAGCTAGGAGTTTTAGGACGGTTTGAGCATTCAGCAGAACATCTACAAAATAAGTGATCTGCTCATTATCTTGTATGCATCCTCAATTAGGTCTTAACTAGAAAACTGTACACAGGCGGCAAATCCTTGTCCGAAAGGTAACTCATACCTTCTAGGAAGAGTTCAGAGGGCAGTCTCTCGTATGGTCTCTGCGATTGTTTGCCTGACCTAAGAAGATCGGTTTAAGGAGCTGAACCTCTCCTTTTTTTCCATTTGCAGACAAAGGAGAGATCTAATGATGCTATGCAGGATTCGAAAAATGACTTTGAAAGTGATCTATCTCTTCACTTCACACTAGTTCGGGACACTTCAGAGGACATAGCAGGAGAATACAAAAGCAAAGGATGAACGTAGTCTCTGTAGAGCACCGAATAATTAACTCCTGGAACCGACTCCTAGAATAAGTGGTGTCCGCATCATCAATCTGCTGGTTCAAAAGACAGCTGGACAAACACAGAGACCAACTGGGAAAGGGTCGATGGAGGTCCATAGTCTTCTATCCTCAAACGTGAAAATGATAGGGCGGTCCATGGCGCCATGATTCATATGAATCATCGATGACTCACCTTTTCGTAGAATTTTTAATAAATATAGAGGTAACTCTATATTTATAATAACTACACGAGTTTGTGTAGTTATTATAAAGTAGCATTAAGTTGGTGAAAAGGTAGACGTTTTAGAACTAAAACGTGGCATGATCCTGATATCGATAACATGAAGTGTGTTCGTTTGATCCATACAGATCCTACACGTGCAGGAAAATAAATATTTGTTGTTCGAAGGGTTTACATATATATCATAGGGATTTTGTTTTTTTTGTAGTGAGCTCACTAGGAACACAGAATTACTGAAAATTTACCTCTCTAAACGTCTTCGCTGGTCCATAGTTTTGGAGATGTTCCGGATAAAATGAGTCTTCATACTAAGTTGCGACGTAAGTAAAGCGTATAAAAGTTACCTGATTTGCACTGAAAAACTGATTCATTGAAAATTGGGATGAAACAATGCTCAAGATGCCAAAAATACCCTTTAAATAACTTCTTTAATGCACGCTTGAAGTACCGCTGTTTATAGGTAACAACATCAAACAACATGCAACATCAATAGTGCGAGAAGAGGGAACTTGTAATTTTTGAGTTCTCTCTCCCAGGTCTTGACAACTGTTTCCAATATCCAATATCTTCTTACCAGCTAGTGTAAACCAGTTGATTTCTTCGTGATCGGTTCTATTATTATATTATTATTAGTCCCTTGGGTTCTTAGTGGAACATAGGGCTTGAGTAGCACGCCTCCAGTGACCTCTGTTCTCTGAGATCTTTTGAACCTGGTCCCACGACAGCCCAGAAGCTCTCATTTCCTCCTCGCACGACCTCCTCCATGTCACCCTCACCTAGGACGTCCAACTCGTCGCTTCCCATCGGGATTCCACTCGAGCAACTGGCCTGACGCGTGATGTCCTCAGTCGGCCTTCTCAGTGCATGGCCAGTCCATCTCCACTTCTTCCTGCATATTTCTTGGGTGATAGGTTCTTGGTTGGTTCGTTCCCAGAGTTCCTTGTTGCTTATTTTTATTATTCTGGCCATCTGATCTTCAGTAGCGAGCCAGTGTAAGCAGTTGTTGATGAATGTCTGTAGTTTATTGGAAATGCCTTTCGTGACGCGCCAAGTCTCTGAACCATACAAGAGCACTGACTTGACGTTGGTGTTGAAAATCCGTATCTTGTTCCACATGCTGAGTGCAGAAGATCTCCACACTGCTTTCAGGCTAATGAACGCCTGTCTTGCTTTTCCGATTCTGACTTTGACGTCCTCGTCCGTCCCGCCTGTAGTTGAAACAGTGCTTCCTAGATAAGTGAAGGAGGTTACTTCCTTTAAGTTTCTCCCGTTGATGGTGACTGGAGTTTGTTGTTGTTGTTGTTGATGGTGGTGGTGCGGTATCTTCATCACCTCTGTCTTCTCTATATTCACCTGAAGTCCCGTCTTAGCTGCCTCTTCTATCAACTTGTTAGTTTTTGCCTGCAGATCTTCAGTGATCGATTCTAGGTCTTGCTAAAGTTAAAAGACGATTCAGTATACTAAGGTATGAGTGGCTGAATGAAGAAACGAAGGAATGTATGAATAAATAATGGAATGAAGGATCGACGAAAGAAGTATTTAAGGAATAGGAGAATGAAAGGAAAACTAAATTAATGGATGAACCAACTAATGAATGAAAGAATGAATACATAAACGAAGGTTTTAATGAAGTATTCAATAAATGAATGAATGAAGTAATGTGTGAATGAATAAAGGAAGGAATCGTTGAAAATTGAAGCATTGAATGCAGGAACGAATTTATGAAAAATGAAGAAAGGAATGGATGAAAGAAAGACTGAACGATTGAACGAATGAAAAAATGAATGAATGAATCCAAGAAAAAGTATGTGAAGGATTGAACCAAATAAGGAAAGCATGAATGAAGTGAAGAGTATATGAGGGAATGAAGGAATAAATGGTGGAATGAGTGAGTGAATGAATGAATGAGAGCATGAATTATTAAGTGAATCAATGAATGAATGAATAAATGGACGGATGAATGAATCAAACAATCAAAGAATGAATGCATGAGGAGCCGAATAAAAACGAAGATAGAATGAATCCAGTAAAGAATGCGTGATTGAATGAAGGCACGTGGAAGGATGTGATGAAGAATTTAAAGAAGGTATCACTGAATGAATGAATGAATGATGAAATGCCGGAACGAATGTTTGAAAAGGCGAATCAATAGACGAAAGATTGAAAGAAGTAATGGAGAAACGAATGAATAAACGAAAGCACGAAATAATGAATGAATGAGTAATGGAATGAAGGAAAGACGAAAGAAGTACTGAAGGAATTGTAGAACGAAGGATTAAATGAAAAAAAATGAAATAACTGATGAATGTTTGAATGAGAGAATGAATGAGTGAATGGATGAATGAATGAATGAATAAATGAATGAATGAATGAATGAATGAATGAATGAATGAATGAATGAATGAATGAATGAATGAATGAATGAATGAATGATGGAATGAGGACAACGCACAATAAATACTGAAGGAATTGTTGAGCAATGTGAGGAATGAAAATATATCGTTGTGAATGTGTAAATGAATCAGTATATGAATGAATTAATCAGTCAGTCAATCAATCAATCAATTAATAAATGAATGCACGGATAAATGAAAGAATGGTGGAAATAACTGATGAATGTTTGAATGAGAGAATGAATGAGTGAATGGATGAATGAATGAATGAATAAATGAATAAATGAATGAATGAATGAATGAATAATGGAACGAAGGATAGACGAAAGAAGTAATTAAGTAATATAGGAACGAAAGGAAAAATCAATAAATGAGTGAACCAACTGATGAATGAAGTTGTGAAAGAATAAATGAAAGAATGAATGAAGAAATGAATGGAGGAATGGATGAAGGAATGAAGGGATGAATTCATGAAAGACTGAATGAATGAATGAAGAAATGAGTGGATGGACGAAAGAATAAAGGAAAGAATAAAAAAAAATGATGGAGTGATTCAAAGGAAAAGGAAATGAAAGACAGAAGGAAATAAGGAAAGGATGAATGGAGAAAAGAATGTATGAGGGAATGAATGATAGAATGAATGAATGAATGAACCGATCTTCTAAGGTCAGAGTTACCTCTATATTTATTAAAAATTGCACGAATAGGTGAGTCGTCGACGATTCATATGAATCATGGCGCCATTCATTTTTTAATTCTTTCAATCGTTAAGTCTTTCATTCGTTCATTTGCTTCTTCCTTCGTTACTTCTTTCGTCTATCTTTATTTCCATTATTATTTATATACCTACTGGTTATTTCATGAATTCCTCCTTTGCTTTATTCATCATTCTTTCGTTTATTCTTCGTTCATTCCGTCAGCATTCATTCCCTCAATTATTAATTCGTTCCCCCATTCATTCACTCAGTCATTTATACTTTCTTTCCACCATTCTTTCATTTATCCGTGCATTCATTTATTAATTGATTGATTGATTGATTGACTGATTAATTCATTCATATACTGATTCATTTACACATTAACAACGATATAGTTTCATTCCTCATATTGCTCAAAAATTCCTTCAGTATTTATTGCGCGTTGTCCTCATTCCATCATTCATTCATTCATTCATTCATTCATTCATTCATTCATTCATTCATTCATTCATTCATTCATTCATTCATTCATTCATTCATTCATTCATTCATTCATTCATTCATTCATTCATTCATTCATTCATTCATTCATTCATTCATTCATTCATTCATTCATTCATTCATTCATTCATTCATTCATTCATTCATTCATTCATTCATTCATTCATTCATTCATTCATTCATTCATTCATTCATTCATTCATTCATTCATTCATTCATTCATTCATTCATCCATTCATTCATTCATTCATTCATTCATTCATTCATTCATTCATTCATTCATTCATTCATTCATTCATTCATTCATTCATTCATTCATTCATTCATTCATTCATTCATTCATTCATTCATTCATTCATTCATTCATTCATTCATTCATTCATTCATTCATTCATTCATTCATTCATTCATTCATTCATTCATTCATTCATTCATTCATTCATTCATTCATTCATTCATTCATTCATTCATTCATTCATTCATTCATTCATTCATTCATTCATTCATTCATTCATTCATTCATTCATTCATTCATTCATTCATTCATTCATTCATTCATTCATTCATTCATTCATTCATTCATTCATTCATTCATTCATTCATTCATTCATTCATTCATTCATTCATTCATTCATTCATTCATTCATTCATTCATTCATTCATTCATTCATTCATTCATTCATTCATTCATTCATTCATTCATTCATTCATTCATTCATTCATTCATTCATTCATTCATTCATTCATTCATTCATTCATTCATTCATTCATTCATTCATTCATTCATTCATTCATTCATTCATTCATTCATTCATTCATTCATTCATTCATTCATTCATTCATTCATTCGTTCATTCATTCATTCATTCATCGATGGTTGTGTTGATTTATTCACTCATTCATTACTGATTCATTCAGTCGCTTAATCGTTCGATCAACCAACCAATCAATCGATCGATGATGCCACCAATCAATCATTCATTCATTCATCCGATCTGTCACCATAATTTAATTTTATTAATTTATTTAACTAATCCATTCGTCCAATTATTCATTCCTCCAGTCACTAATTAATGCGTTCTTTCATTCATTTATTCGATGATTCATTCTTTTATTCATCGATACACGTGTTAATTCTTTCATTCACCCTTTCATTCACGCGCTCATTAATTCATTCATTCATTCTTCCATTGATTGATTGATTGATTGATCGATTCATTCATTCATTCATTCATTCATTCATTCATTCATTCATTCATTCATTCATTCATTCATTCATTCATTCATTCATTCATTCATTCATTCATTCATTCATTCATTCATTCATTCATTCATTCATCCACTCATTCATTCATTCACTCATTCATTCATTTATTCATTCATCTACTCATTCATTCATACATGAATTCATTCCCTGATTCATTCGTTCATGCATTCATTTATTCATCAATTCTTACATTCATTCATTCATTGAAACATTCTTTCATTGATTCATTCTTTAATTCATTCATGCATATGTTCATTCATTCGTTCATTATTTCACTCAATCTTTCATGGATTCATTTATTCATTCATGCATTCATACCTCCATTCAATAATTCATTAATTGATTCTTTCATCCATTCATTCAGCCGTTGTTTCATTGATTGATTGAATGATTGATTGATATATTTTCTGACTGATTGTTGGATTGCTTGATTTATTGATTCATTCATTCGTAAATTCATTCAATTTTTTATTCTATCAATCATTCATTCATCTCTCCACTTATTCATTGATGCATTCATTCATTGGTAAATTAGTTAAATAATGATTTCGTTCATTCAGTCCTTCATCCATTCATTCATTCCTACATTTAAACATTCATTCATCCATCCATCCATCCATATCATTCAATCCTTAATTCATTCATGCTTTCATCTATTCATTAATTGATTCACTCATTTATCCATCCATTCATTCACTTATTCAATGTTTCATTCTTTTATTCATTCATTCATCCGTTCGTTGATTCATTCATTCTTTCATTCACCCACTCATTTATTCATGCATGAATTCATATCCTCATTTATTCATTGATTTTTGCATTCATTCATTCTTTCACTAATTCATCCATTGATGTTTTTTTTTCCTTTCATTTTTCACTCTTCCATCACTTCATTCCTTCATTCATTCATTCATTCATTCATTCATTCATTCATTCATTCATTCATTCATTCATTCATTCATTCATTCATTCATTCATTCATTCATTCATTCATTCATTCATTCATTCATTCATTCATTCATTCATTCATTCATTCATTCATTCATTCATTCATTCATTCATTCATTCGTTCATCCTTGCATTTATTGATTCTTTCGTTGATTCATTGATTCATACTTTCTTTCTGTCGATCATTCCTGCGTTCTTTCTTTAATTCATCCTTTCGTTGAATCTTCCGTACATGCATTCATTCATTATTCAATCGTTAATTCATTCATTTATTCTTTCATTGAGTGACTCATTGATTCACTCATTCACTAAAGTGTTCATTCATTCATGCGTTCATTTATTCAGTCCTTCATTTTTTTCACTCTTTCACTCATTCTTCATTCATTTCTTCACCCATTCGGTCAGTCATTTATTCATTTATCCATACATTTATTTATATATTTATTCATCCGATGATTGATTCATTGAGCAATTGATTCGATGATTCACGCATTCACTCACTCCTTCATTTATTCATTCATTCATTGATTCATACATCTATTCATTCATCCGTTCATTCATTTATTTTTTCATCCAATCAATTATGCGTTGATGGGATCATTCATTCGTTCATTCATTGATTCTTTTATTCATTGATTCCCTCATTAATTTAATTTTCCATTCATTCATTTATCGATTCATTTATCTATTCATTCATTTTCTCAGTCTACCATTCATCCACTCATTTATTCATTCAAATATCCTCTCATTGATTCATTCTTTAATTCCTTCATCCATAGGTTCATTCATTCATTCATTTAGACACTCAATAATTCTTGAATTCATTCATTCATTCGTTTATTCATTCATGCATTCTTTGTCTCATTTATTGATACATGCCTTCATTCCTCCATTCAATAATTCATTGATTGATTCTTTCATCCATTCATTGATTCATTCATTCAGCCGTTGGTTCATTGATTGATTGAAATACTTGTTGAATGATTGAGTGATGGATTGATTGTTTGATTGATTTATCCATTCTATCAATCATTCATTCATCCCTCCACTTATTGATTCATGCATTCATTCATTGATAAATTAGTTAATTAGTAATTTCATTCATTCTCTCATCCATCCATTCGTTTTTTCATTCAATAAGTCATTCTTTTATTTATTCATTCATGCGTTCATTCGTTCATGCACTCTTTCATTCATTCCTTCATGAATTTAATTGTCATTGATTCATTGATTTATTCATTCACTTATTGATTCTTTCATTAATTCATTGAAACATACATTCCTTCAGACTATCATTCCTGCGTTCATTCTTTCATTCCTTCTTTCATTAAATCGTTCACAGATTTCTTCATTCCTTTCTTCATGCTTTCATTCATACATTCATCAACTCATCTATTCATTCATTCATTTATCAAATCATTCATTCATTCTTTCATTCATCTATTCATTGATTCATTCATTCGTTCGTTCATGCATTCATTCATTGATCCAGTCAATCATTCTTTGATACATTCATTCTGTATTCCATTCATTTATTCATTGTTTCATTCATTCAGCCGTTCATTCATTTATTGATTGAGTGATGCATTGATTGTCTCATTGATTCATTGAATTGTTGATTCATTCATTCATAATTTCATTGATTGATTCCTTCCATCATTCATTTATTCATTCATGCCTTCACTTATACATTCATAGAATCCATCATTGAATAATTAGTTAGTTGAAGAATTCTTCCATGCATAAATTCATCCATTCATTCATTCATTCATTTAATCATTCATGCATCCATTAATTCATTTATTCATTCATCCATCCATTAACTCATTCATACTTTCCCCCATTCATTCATTGATTCGTTCATTCATTCTTTCACACATTCATTCATACACACATTCATTCATCCATTTATTCATTCATGCATCCTTTCATTCATTTATTCATTCATGCATCCATTAACTCATTAATTCATTCATTCATTCACACATTCACTCAATCATCCATTCAATGATTCACACTTTAATTCTTTGATCCATCGATTCTGTCGTTCATTCATTTACTCAATCATCCACGGATTCTTTCATTCATTCCCTTATTTATTCATCCATTCGTTCTTCTTTATTTATTTCATTTATTCATTCACGCATTGATTCATTGGTCGACTAATTTTTTCGATGATTCGTACATTCATTCATTCATTCACTCATGCATTCATCCATACATTCATTCTTTCATTGATTGATTCATTGTTACTTTTATTTATTCATTCATTGATTTACTCATTCACTAAAGCCTCGATTCATTCATCCGTTCATTCATTCCTTCACTTTTCTAGTCACTCTTTCTTGCGCTCATTCGTTCATTAATCTATTCCGTCATTCACTCATTGATGCATTAATTCATTCATTCATCCAATGATTGATTGATTGAGTAATTGATTCGATGTTTCATGCATGCATTCACTCACTGACTCGTCCATTCATTCATTTATGCATCCATTTATTTATTAATTCATTAATTCACACATCTATTCATTCATCCGTTCATTCATTCAATCATCTGTTCATCGATTCATTCTTCCATTCATTCATTCGTTGATTCAATCGTTATTTCATTCATTCATTTATTCACTCATGCATTCATGGATTCATTCATTCTATCATTCATTCTTTCATCTTGTCCCTCATTCATTCATTCATACTTTTAGTTATTTGATTATGCATTCATTCATTCACTCATTCATTTATTGATTCATTCATCCATTCATTCATTTATTCGTGCATTTTCCCCTTCAGTGTTTCTTTCACTCACTCCTTCGTTTACTCATTCATTCATTCTTTCATTCCTTCTTTCGTTCATATATTTATTCATTCTTTATTGAATAATCTAGTGTATCATTCGTTGATTCCTTGATTCAATGATTCATTCATTCTTTTAGTCGGTTATCCAACTATCATTTGATGCATTCATTAATTCATTCCTACATTCTATCAGTCATTCATTCATTCATTGATTCATATATTCAACCATTCATTCCTCATTGATTTACTGATTCATTGATACTTTATTTCATTCTTTCAATCATCCATTCATTCCTTAGTTCTTCTATTCATTAATTCCCTCATTAATATTTTTGTCATTCTTTCATTTATCCATTCATTCATCCAGTCATTCTTTTTTTTCAGTCTATCATTCATCCATTCTTACATTCCTTCATTCATTCATTCATTCAAATATCCTTTCATTGATTCATTCTTTAAAGCCTTCATCCATATGTTCATTCATTCATTCATTTAGTCACTCAATCATTTTTGGATTCATTCATTCATTCGTTTATTCATTCATGCATTCATTCCTCCATTCAATAATTCTTTAATTGATTCTTTCATCCATTCATTCATTCGGCCGTTGGTTCGTTGACTGATTGAATAATTGATTGATATATTTGTTGAATGATTGAGTGATGGATTGATTGATTCATTTATTCTATCAATCCTTTATTCATCCTTCCACTCATTCTTTCATGCATTCATTCACTGGTGAATTACGTAAATAATGATTTCATCCATGCATTCATTCTTACTTTCAAACATTCATTCATTCATTCATTCATTCATTCATTCATTCATTCATTCATTTAATGATTCATTCTTTCATTCATTTATCAATTTATTTATTCATTCTTTCATTCATTCACTCATCCTATTCTGCATAAATTCATTCATTCTTTCATTGGTTCAGACGTTTGTTCGTTGACTGATTGATTGTTTGTGTGATGGATTGATTGTCTCTTTGAATAATTGAACTATTGATTCATTCATTCATAATTTCATTTGATTGATTCCTTCCATCATTCATTTATTCATTCACGCATTCACTTATACATTCATAGAATCTATCATTATTTATTAGTTGAAGAATTCATTCATTCTTTCATGCATAAATTCATTCATTCATTCATCCATCCATTCATTCATTCATTCATTCATCACTCAATCACCATGGATTCATTCATTCTTTTATTTATTTATTCATTTCTTCATTCACTCATCCATTCATCCATTCATGGACTCATTGATTCATTCACAATTTCCTTGATTCATATTTTCATTCACTCATTAATTCATTCTTCCCCTCCTTCATTCATTCATTCTTTCATTCATCTATTCATTCACTCATTCGTTCATCAATTCATGCTTTCATTTTTTCATTTATTCATTCTTTCATTCATGCTTTCACTCATTCAGACATCTACTGATTCATACGTCCATTCATTCATTGATACTTTACCTGATTCATTCGTTATACATTCATTCATCCATTATTCCTTCATTCATTCATTCGTCCAGTTATTCATTCATTCACCCCTTGATTCTTTTATTCAATCATCCAACAATTCATTCATGCATTCATTCAGTCAGTCATGAATTTTTCATGCTTAAATCCATCCAATCATTGATTCATTGATTCATTCATTCATTAATTCTATCATGAATTCATGCAGTCATTGTTTCATTAATTCATTCATTGTTTCATTCATTCATCCATCCATCCATTCACTCATTCATTCATTATTTCATTCATCAATTAATTCACCCGTTCATTCTTTCCTTCGCCCATCCGATAATCCATTCATACATGCGTTCATCCCTTCTTTCATTCATTCTGTGATTCAATGATTCATGTATTCATACATTCATTTATTCATTCATTCATTGAATCTTTCAGTTACATATCCATTCATTCACTCATTAATCCATCCATGCATTCATCAATTCAGTCATCCATTCATCCATTCAGTCATTCACTCATTCACTCCTACCTTCTTTCATTCTTCCATTCATTGAATCATTCATTCGTTCGTTCGTTCATGCATTCATTCATTCATTCTTTCATTCAGTCATTCATTGCTTCATTCGTTCAGCCGTTCGTTCATTGATTGGTTGATTGCTTGATTGATTCATTGAGTGATGGATCGATTGTCTCATTGATTCATTCATTTACAATTTCATTGATTGATTCCTTCCATCATTCATTTATTCATTCATACCTTCAATTATACATTCATAGAATCCATCATTGATTAATCAGTTAGTTAAAGAATTTATGCATTCATTCTCTCCTGCATAAATTTATTCATTCATTGATGCTTTAATTCATTCTTCCATTCATTCATTCATCCATTCATTCATTTCTCAGGATATCAGTCATCCATTCGTTCATTGATTCGATCATTCAATCTTTCACACATTCTTTCGTTAATTCATTCATTCATTTATTATTTCAGTCATTCAGTCATTGATTCATGCATTCCTTCATTCATTCGTTCGTTCATGCACTAATTCAGTCATTCATGCATTAGTTCATTCATCTGTTCATTGAATCATTCAGTAATACTTTCATCCATTCAATCAATTGTTTATTCATTCACGTATTGATTTATTTATTCATACATGCATTCCTACATTCATATATTCATTCATTCACTACTTCCTTCCTTCCTTCATTCATTTATTCATTGACTCATATATTCAATCATTAATTCCTCATTCATTCATTCATTCATTCATTCATTCAATTATTGATGCATTTATTCATTCTTTAAATCATTCATTCATTGATTCTGCTTTTCATTAATTCCTTCGATAATTGAGTTGTTCATTCATTCATTTTTTCAGTCTGTCATTGATCCATTCATTCATTCATTCATTCATTATTCATTCATTCATGCATTCATGAATTATTGCATTCATTCATTGAATAATTCAAACATCCTTTCATTGATTCATTATTTAATTTCCTTATCCATATGTTCATTCATTAATTCGTTTATTCACCCAATCATTCATGAATTCATTCATTCAGCCGTTAGTTCGTTGATTGATTGATTGATTGATTGATTACGTGATTGAATCAGTGGGTGATGCATTGATTGTCTCATTGATTCATTGAATTATTGATTCATTCATTCATAATTTCATTGATTAATTCCTTTCATCATTCATTTATTCATTCATGCCTTGACTTATTCATTCATAGAATCCATCAGTGATTGATTAGTAATTTGAATATTGCATTCCTTCATCCATTCATTCATCCATTCATTCTTTCATACATTCATTCATTCATTCATTCACTCATTCTTTCATGGATTAGTCTATTCATTCATTCATTCATTCATTCATTGATTCATTGATTCGTGCATTCATTATTTCCCGCAATCATTCCTTAATTCATATATTCTGTTATTTATTCATCCGTTCATTCTTGCCTTCAATCATTCTTTCATTCCTCCATTTATTCTTTCATGCATTCATGCAGTCATTGTTTGATCCATTCCTTCATTCATACATTAATTGATTCATTCTGCATTTCCTTCATCCATCCGTCTATCCTTTCAATCATTCATTCCATTATTCATTCATTTATTCACTCAAAAATTTATGGATTCTTTAATTCATTCATTCATTCTTTCACATATACACTCATTTATTTATTTACTAATTCATTCATGGATTTATCCATTCATTCATCGATTCGCTATTCGATCCTTACACACATTCATTCCTTAATTCGTACATTTATTCATTCTTTCATTCCTCCATCCATTCATACAGTCGTTGTCTGATCCATTCATTCATTCATTTATTCATTGTTTCATTCATCAATTCATTCATCCGTTCATTCTTTCATTCATCTATCCATTCATTCATTCAGTCATTCATTCATCCATCCACCCATTCATTCATGCATTCTTTTATTCATTCATCCATTCCTTCTTTCATCCTTTCATACATTCATTCATTCCTTGATTCATTATTTCATACATACATACATTCATTCATTCATTCATTCCTTGAATAATATTTTATGCATTCATTCATCCATTCCTTTATTCATTCACATTCTTTCTTTCCTTCATTCATTCATTCATTGATGGTTGTATTCATTCATTCATTCATTGATGGTTGTATTCATTCATTCATTCATTGATGGTTGTATTCATTCATTCATTCATTGATGGTTGTATTCATTCATTCATTCATTCATTGATGGTTGTATTCATTCATTCATTCATTGATGGTTGTATTCATTCATTCATTCATTCATTCACATCCATTATTCACTTATCCACTCATTTATTCATCCTTTTATTCATTTGTTGTTTCATTGATTGTTTGATTCATTGATTGATTCATTCATACATTCCTCCAGTCAGTCATTGATGCGTTCATTCTTTCATTCATTCCTTCATAGGAGCGTTCGCTGATTTCCTCATTCGTTGCTTCATGCTTTCATGGATTGATTCACTGAATGACTGGTTCATTCATCCAATAATCCCTAATTCATTCACTCTTCAATTCATCAATTCATTCGTCCATTCATTCATTCCTCGATTCGTTCATTTTCATAAATATTCACTCGTCCAATTATTCATTCGTCCAGTCATTCATTCATTCCTTCATTCGTTTCTTCACTCATCCAAATATTCAGCCTTTCATTCATTCATTCATTCATTTTGTCATTCATCCACTTATTTATTCATGTTTGCATTCATTGTTTAATTCATTCATTCAGTCATACAGTCATGCTTCCATTCATTCAATCATTCACTTATCTATCTATTTATTCATTTATTCCTTCATCCATGCATTCTTTTATTCATTCATCCATTCCTTCCTTCATTCATCCATTCATTCATTCATCCATTCATTTTTGCCCTTAATCCATCAATCTTTCAGTCCACCATCCATTCCTTCATGCACTCATGCAGACATTGTTTGATCCATTCATTAATTCATTGATTCATTCATTCCTTCATTCATCTTTTCAATCATTCACTCACTCATTCATTCTTTCTTCCATTCATTCCTCCTACGATTCATCATTTCATTCATTCATCCATTCAATATTTTATTCATTCATTCAATGCTTCCTTTCTTCTTTCATTCATTCATTCAATCCATCATTCATTCATTTCTTCATAAATTCCTCAATATGTTAGTGCAATCATTCTTTTCTCCACTCATATTTTCATTTATGCATTTATTTATTAATTTATTCATTCATTTACTGTGCCAATCAATCATCCATCCATTCATTCTTTCATTCACAAATCCATTCATCCATTGATTCCTTCATTCACACATCCATTCATTCATTCATTGATTTAGTCATTCATTCAGTCATTCATTCATGCTTTCATTCATTATTTATTCACTCATTCTTTCATGCATTCATTCAGTCATTGCTTCATTCATTAGCCGTTCGTTCATTGATTGATCGAATAATTGATAGATTGAATGTTTGAGAGATGGAATATTTGTCCGATTGATTCATTCATTATTTCATTGATTGATTCCTTCCATCATTCATTTATGCTTTAATGCCTTCACTTATACATTCATAGAATCCATCATAGATTAATCAGTTAGTTAAAGAATTCATTCATTAATTCAGTCATGCACAAATTCATTCATTCATCCATTCAATCCTTACTTTATCCACTTATTCATCCATTCACACATTCATACATTCATTCGTTATTTCATTTATTCACTCATTCATTCATGGATTCATTCATTTATTCATCCCTGCATTCTTTCATGCATTCATCCATTCCTTTTCTAATTAGTTCATCCTTTCGTTTATTCATCCATTCACTCATTCATTCATGCATTCCTTGATTATTTCGTTCCTATATTCAACCATTCATGTATTGATAAATTCATTCATGTATTCATTCTTTCATACGTTATTTAATTCATTCTTTCACTCATCTGTTTATCCATTCCTTCGTTCATCCTTTCATTCATTCCTTGATTCATTATTTCATACATTCATTCATTCATTCATTCATTCATTCATTCATTCATTCATTCCTTGAATAATATTTTATGCATTCATTCATCCATTCCTTTATTCATTCACATTCTTTCTTTCCTTCATTCATTCATTCATTGATGGTTGTATTCATTCATTCATTCATTCATTCACATCCATTATTCACTTATCCACTCATTTATTCATCCTTTTATTCATTTGTTGTTTCATTGATTGATTCATTCATACATTCCTCCAGTCAGTCATTGATGCGTTCATTCTTTCATTCATTCCTTCATAGGAGCGTTCGCTGATTTCCTCATTCGTTGCTTCATGCTTTCATGGATTGATTCACTGAATGACTGGTTCATTCATCCAATAATCCCTAATTCATTCATCCATCCATTCATTCATTCATTCATTCATTCATTCATTCATCCATGCTTTCTTGCATTCTATCCATCATTCATTCATTCCTCCATCCATTCCTTCATGCGCTCATGCAGTCATTGTCTGATGCATTCCTTCATATATTCATCGTTTCATTCATCAATTCATTCATCCGTTCATTCTTTCTTTCATCCATCCATTAATCCATTCATTCATGCGTTCATGTCTTCTTTCATTTATTCATTGATTCAATGATTCATTCATTCATTCAGTCATCCATGCATTTAGTTATTTATTCATCCATCCATTCTTTCATTCATCTACTCATTCACGCATTCATTCATTCATGAGTTAACTCATCCATTCATTTAATTATGCATAAATTCTTTTATTCATCCGTTCATTCATGCTATCATTTATCCGTTCATTCCCACATGCATTGATTCGTTAGTGCATGCATTCATTATTTCATTCTTCCACTCATTCATTCCTTTTCAATTCACTCTTCCATTTTCCCATTTATTCAGTCATTCTTCCATTCATTGTTTCATTCATTCAGCCGTTCACTCATTGATTGATTGATTCATTGGGTGACGGATGGCTTGTCTCTTTGATTCATTGAATTATTGATTCATTCATTCATAATTTCATTGATTGATTCCTTCCATCACTCATGCCTTCACTTATACATTCATAGAATCCAACATTGATTAATTAGTCATTTAAAGAATTCATTGATTCATTATTTAATGCATAAGTTCATCCATTCATTCATGCGTCGATTGATTCATTCACTATTTCAATCCTCCATTCATTCATTCATTCATTCACTCATTCATTCATTCATTCATTTATTCATTCATTCATCCATTCATTGATTGATTCACAATTTTGTTCATGCATATATTCATTCATTCATTAATTCATTCATCCTTTCATTCACTGATTCTTTCATTCATTCCTCCGTTCATTCGTTGCTTCATCCTCTCATTCGCCCATTCATTCATTCGTTCATTCATTTATTCACTCATTCATTCACGGATTCATTCATTCGTTCATTGATTCATTCATCCACTCATTGTTTCATTCTTTAATAAGTTCATCCATTCGTGTATTCATTTATTCATTCATTCATTCATTCTCTAATTCGTTCATCCATTCGTTTTTGATTCATCAATTCATTCATTCATTCGTTGACTCCTTCATTCAATCTTTCCTTGATTCATTCATTAATGCATTCATTTATTCATGCATTGAAACATTCCTTCATCTATTCATTTTTTCATTGGTTATTTAATTCATTTCTTCACTTATCTATCTATTTATTCATTTATTCCTTCATCCATGCATTCTTTTATTCATTCATCCATTCCTTCTTTCATCCTTTCATACATTCATTCATTCCTTGATTCATTATTTCATACATACATACATTCATTCATTCATTCCTTGAATAATATTTTATGCATTCATTCATCCATTCCTTTATTCATTCACATTCTTTCTTTCCTTCATTCATTCATTCATTGATGGTTGTATTCATTCATTCATTCATTGATGGTTGTATTCATTCATTCATTCATTCATTCACATCCATTATTCACTTATCCACTCATTTATTCATCCTTTTATTCATTTGTTGTTTCATTGATTGTTTGATTCATTGATTGATTCATTCATACATTCCTCCAGTCAGTCATTGATGCGTTCATTCTTTCATTCATTCCTTCATAGGAGCGTTCGCTGATTTCCTCATTCGTTGCTTCATGCTTTCATGGATTGATTCACTGAATGACTGGTTCATTCATCCAATAATCCCTAATTCATTCACTCTTCAATTCATCAATTCATTCGTCCATTCATTCATTCCTCGATTCGTTCATTTTCATAAATATTCACTCGTCCAATTATTCATTCGTCCAGTCATTCATTCATTCCTTCATTCGTTTCTTCACTCATCCAAATATTCAGCCTTTCATTCATTCATTCATTCATTTTGTCATTCATCCACTTATTTATTCATGTTTGCATTCATTGTTTAATTCATTCATTCAGTCATACAGTCATGCTTCCATTCATTCAATCAGTCATTAATTCATGCATTCATTCATGCCTTCGATCCATCATTCTTTCATTTTTCCATGCATTCCTTCATTCATCCATGCAGTCATTGTCTGATTCATTCATTCATTTGTTCCTCGTTACATTCATCAATTCATTCATCCGTTTTTTCTTTCCTTCATCCATCCATTAATCCATCCATTCATGCGTTCATCCCTCATTTCATTCATTCATTGATTCAATGATTCATTCATTCATCCATCCATTCATTCATTCATTCCTTCATTCATTCAATGAATCATTCATTCATTTCTTCATCAATTCTTCTATATGTTCATGCAATCACTCTTTTCTCCACTCACATTTTCATTTATGCACTTATTTATTCACTCATTAATTTATTGAGGCAATCAATCATCCATTCATTCTTTCATTCACTCATGCATTTATCCACTGATTCTTTCATTATTTCATGCATTCATTCATTCATACATTCATTTATTCACTCATACATTCGTTCATTCATTCAGGCTCTCATTCATTCATCCATCAAGTGATTCATTCGTTCATTCATCTAATCATTCATTCTTTAATTCATTTATTCATTCATTGTTTCATTCATTCAGCCGTTTATTCATTGATTGATTGAATGCTTGAATAATCGTTTGAGTGGTGTATTGTTTGTCTCATTGATTTTTCGAATTAGTGATTCATTCATTCTTAATTTCATTGATTGATTCTTTCCATCATTCATTTATTCATTCATGCCTTCACTTATATATTCACAGATTCCATTATCGATTAATTAGTTAGTTAAAGAATTCATTGATTCATTATTTAATGCATAAATTCATTCATCCATTCATTCAGCCGTAAATTCATACACTCATGCATTTTTTCATTCATTCACTTATTATTTCATTCTCTCATTCATTCATCCATTACTTCCTTCTCTCATTCATTCCTTGATTCATTCATTATATATTTATTCATCCAATAATCCCTATACCATGCATTCTTTAATTCATCCATTCATTCATTGATCCGTTCATTTATTCTCTCACACATTCATTCGTTAATTGACACATTATGTCATTCATTCATTCCTTCATTCCTTCATCCATTCTTTCGTCCATTCATACAATCATCGATTCACACATTCATTCATTTATACATTCACTCATTCATTCGTGGATGCATTTATTCATTCGTTCGTTCATTCATTCATTCATTGATTCATTCTGTAATTTCTTCATGAATCCATTCACTCATTCCTTGATTCATTCATTCATCCATACATTCATTCATCGATTCATTAATTCAATCGCAATTTCGTTCAGTCATATACTCATTTATTCAACCATTCATTCATCCATTCATTATAGCATTCAATCATCGATTCTTTAATTCATTCTCTCGCAAATTCATTCGTTAATTCATACATTCTATCATTCATTAGCCCCTTCATGCCTTCAATCCATCATTCTTTCATTTTTCCATCCATTTCTTCATGCATTCATGCAGTCATTGTTGATTCATTCATTCATCCATTCATTCCTGATTTCATTCATTCATTGGTTCAATGATGCATTATTTCATTCATCCATTCATTGATTCATTCATTCTTTGGTTCATGCATTCATTCATTCATTCATACATTCATGCATTAATTAATTAATTAATTCATTCTTTGGTTCATGCATTCATTCATTTATCCATCAATTGATTCATTCGTTCATCCAACCAATCATTCATTTTTTCATTCATTTACTAATTTATTCATTCATTCATTCCTGCTTCCATCCGTTCATTCATTCATTCATTTAGCAGTTCATTGATTGATTGATTGATTGTTTGAGTGACAGATTGATTGTCACATTGATTCGTTGAATTATTGATTCATTCATTCATAATTCCATTGATTGATTCCTTCCATAATTCGTTTATTCATTCACGTATTCACCTATAATTCTCAGAATCCATCATTGATTAATTATTTAGTTAAAGAATTCATCCATCCATCCATCCATCCATCCATTCGTCCATTCATTCATTCATTCAATCATATATCCATTCATTCATTCATTCATTCATTCATTGATTCAGTCGTTCACTCTTTCATCTATCTATTCAATCATTCATTCATTCATTCATTCCTTCATTCATCTATTCATTCATTCACTCATTCATTCTTACTTTCTTCCATTTATTTATTTATTTATCCTACGATTCATCCTTTCATTCATTCATTCATTCATTCATTCATTCATTCATTCATTCATTCATTCATTCAGTAGCCCATTCATTCATTCAATCCATCATTCATTCATTTCCCCATCAATTCCTCCATATGTTCATGCAATCATTCTTCTATCCACTCACGTTGTCATCTATGCATTTTTTTATTTGTTCATTCATTTACTGTGCCAATCAATCATCCATCCATTCATTCTTTTATTCACCCATCCATGTATGCATTGATTCCTTCATTCACACATCCATTCATTCATTCATTGATTCAATGATTCGTTCATTCATATATACATTGATGCATTCATTCATTCCTCCATTCACATTCTGTCATTTATCCATCCATTCATTGATTGGTTCATTTGTTCTATCACGCATTCATTCGCTAATTCATACATTCAATAATTCATTCATCCACTCATTAATTCCTTCATCCATTCATTCCTCCATTCATTAAATCATCCATTCATACATTCACTCATTCATCCATTCATTGATTCATTCATTTACTCATTGATTCATTCATTCCTCCATCCATTCCTTCATGCATTCATGCGGTCATTGTTTCATCCATCCATTTATTTATTTATTTATTTATTCATTCATTCATTGAATCTTTCATTCGTCTATCCATTTATTCACTCATTCTTTCATCCATTCTTTCTTGCATTCATTCATTCATTGTTTCTTTCTTACTTCCATTTTTTCATTCATTCAGCCGTTCGTTCATTGATTGATTGAATAATTGATTGATGGATTGATTGTCTCATTGATTCATTGATTCATGCATTCAAAATTTCGTTGATTGATTCCTTCCATCATTCATTTATTCATTCACACATCCACTTATTCTATCATAGAATGTATCATTGATTAATTAGTTAGATAAAGAATTCATTCATTCATGCGTTCATTCATCCATCCATTCATTCATGCATTAATTCATTCATACATTCCTTCCTTCCATCCTTCATTCATTCATTCATTTCTCCATCAGTTCCTCTATATGTTCATGCAATCATTCTTTTATCCATTCATTTATTTATTGACTCATTTATTTACTGAGCCTTTCAATCATTTATTCATTCTTTCATTCATCCATTGATTTTTTCTTTCATTCATTCATTCATTCATTCATTCATTCATTCATCCATTCAATGATTTATTCATTCACACATGCAACGATGCATTCAGTAATTGAATCTTTCATTCATTCACGCATTCATTGATTCATGCACTAATTCATTCATTTATTCACTCATTCATTCTTTCATTGATGCATTATTTCATTCATCCTTTTATTGATTCATTCACTCGTTCGTCAATACGTTCATTCATCAAATGATTCAGTCTTTCATTCATCCAATCATTCATTCTTTAATTCATTCGTTCATTCTTTCTTCCATTCCTTCCTTCTCTGTTCTATTCGTTCATTCTTTCAGCCGTTCGTTCATTGATTGATTGAATAATTGATAGTTTGATTGCTTGAGTGATTGAGTGATGGATTGATTGTCTCATTGATTCAATGACTTATTGATTCATTCATTCATTATTTCATTGACTGATTCCTTTCATGATTCGTTTATTCATTCAATCCTTCACTTATACATTCATAGAATGTATCGTTGATTAATTAGTTAGTTAAAGAATTCATTGATTCATTATTTCATGAGTAAATTCATTCATTAATTCATGCATCCATTCATTCAATCATTAATCCAATCAATCATTCTTTCTTTCTTTCAATCATTC